>JAUZST010005876.1:0-15239 GCA_034779995.1 Parotocinclus haroldoi
GGGCGGCACGGGGGCTCGGTGGGGCGGCACCGCTGCCTCACAGCAAGAAGGTCCCGGGTTCAATCCCAGGGTGGAGCGACCTGGGCGGAGTCTGTGTCCTCCCCGTGTCTGTGTGGGTTTACTCCGGGTACTCCGGTTTCCTCCCACAGTCCAAAGGCATTGACTTGTGTGTATATATAGGTGTGTGACTGTTGTTGAAATTAACTTGTGTATGGATATAACCTTGTGTGTGTCGCTTGGCCACTGATGAACTTGTGAACGGTTTCTCTGAAGTCATAACATTTCCGCAAACATAACAGTTCCCCTTTACAAGTTAATGCAGTGTTCTTTCAATCCCTCTTGACCAATGGATCTGAGTTTGTTAGCGAGAGCAAGAGCGAGTTTTTCAATCCAAGCATTCGTCGATTAAAGGCCTTACTCAAGGACCCAACACTGGCAGCTTGGCAGAGGTGGGATATGAACCCGGGCTCTAACATGACTAAGTAAACGAACAGCAATAAACAAAACATAAAGCTCCTTACCAGTGTCGCTGTCTGTAGCATCTCGTATGCTAAATCATCCAGGGCATGTAATCTTTCAAATGTGCATCAGAACATGTATGCATTTAATTCTTCTTTACATTAATTACACCATAAATCGAAAACCATTTATTATATATCAGAGCATTTGCATATTCATAAACATGTACTCTACGCAATTAAAGAAAGCCATTATAGGTTTTTCTGCCTGACTCTTTGGGATCAGTGAACTGGAAGGCACTTTCACCTGGCCATTGCCTCTCGTCTTGCCAGCTAATCCTTACACAGCTGATTTCACCTGTACTAGGAGATTAGGACGATGAGCTATTTCCAGGGGAACAAGCTGCCCTGTAATCCCACTGGGATCCAGACCACTAACAATACGAGAGCTGCTGAGGGCAAACACAACTTAGTGCATTGTCTTTAAGTTAGTGAGGAGATTTTTCATGGACCTTTCATTTTTTGTCATCATCTAAGACCAGTGGTGGATGCGTACTTTTCAGTTTTGTGCTTGGGTTCAAGTGGAAATATTACACTGTTAAATTATGGAGAGTATATACAGCAGTACTTTTGGTAGTATCTTTGGTGCCTCCTCAAAAACAGGATCCCCCAGCAGTAAAACGAAATGTGAGCCCTTGTTCACCATGTGCCCATTTAGCCCTTGAAAGCCATGTACATATGGTTTTCTTTGCATGAAATGAAATTCCCTGTGGTGTTATGGAATGCTCTGTACCAAATCGAGTAGTACTATTATGATATGCACATACAAACACTCACAACACACAAATTCTGTTAGCTAACCTCTGTGAAAATGTGAACTCAAACACACAGTAGCGATAGGGGAAAAAAAAAACCTATTGTTTCCCACATTCAGTTATTTAATCATTTTAAGTCATTTTGCAGGGCACGGAAACGTGATGTTGCCTCAAAGGCAACTTTAATAATAATGGACTACTGCGTTACCAAATTAATATGCTATACAGTTATTTTCATACCACAGGATGGATGTAATGCTGTAAAACCCTTTACACAATGAAGACGGTACTTCTTTTGCTCGTTAAGGTCCTGGTTATATTTGTGTCATTCATTCACTCACATTCACTTTATGTTTTCTGTTTTTTGAGTTCTTTACTAGCACTCTCAGTGTGTAAGTATATATTCATTAACCCACAGCATCCAGCAGTATTGATATTAATCAATCAGTGGTATTGTTGGGTGTTTTTTTGCCACTTTGAGTCGATACTTGGATTGATAGCAGTCAGCCAACTAAAATATCTAGCCGACACAGATCGTGTGTGTCAAATGTGATAACAAAACGCATCATTCACATTGTGTTAACAGACATATGCTATGTTCAGCTACATTAAATACCATGCTCCATCTGGCTTAAGATGCCTGGGCAATAAATAAGCAATGGTTTTAATTCATGGATTTATTGTTTAATTTACCCACTTGATCCAATTCAGGGTTGCGTGGAACCAAGGTCTGACGCAAGGTGAGGACCAATCCTAGACAAGGAGCAAATCTTGCACAGGGTGCACAAACAGACACGCAGACACTCATACTGGTACACTTTAGAGACACCATCTGACCTGTGGGAGGAAAGTGAAGTAGCCAGAAAGCACCCACATGGACGAGGGGAGAAATGCAACCTCCAGACAGACAGTCTCTGGGCATGGAAACTCACGTGTGGTCCTCACACCACAGAATGCACCGTACAAAAATGTGAAAAAAAATAATGTGATTTGGGTCTGTTTGGCTCTTCGTTGGACTTTTAAAAATAGAAATTGGGAACTGGTCCCTTTTAACGCTTTGTGTCTTTCTGAACAGAAAAGGAAATGAAAAACAGCGTTTCACAGTTACTTTAACTGTTATTTAATTGCAGAAGGTACAAACCCAAGTGATTACAGATTTTTTTAAGGTTACTCCTAATTTAATTTCTTTTTCCATTACTGCATTTCAGGCCTGCAACATATTCAAAAAAAGGCTGGGACAGGGGCAGTTTATTTTACTGAAGATAAAACAATCTTAAATAATGAAGTCACTTCAAACAAGTGATATCATCAGATGATTGTAGTCATTCATTTGTACAAAAGCATCAAAATGTTTTGAAACATGTTCCTCAAACTGAGATTGGGATGGATTTGCAGATTTCTTCCTCTACACTATATAATATAATTCAGTTGATTTAAGGAATATGGAGGAATCTCAATGCATAAAGGTCAACGGCCGAAGCCTAAACTGAACATAAAATCTAAAAAGAAAGTCTCATGCATGTTTGAATATGCAGTACTGATCCTGGACCTTCCCTCAAAAGTCTTCCTGACAAGCGCAGCCGAACAGCGTGATGTGGATGCAAAAACCCAAAAACAAAACTAAATTAATAATGACAGGAGAGCCCACCACCAGGAGGTGAGCGTCTATGCAATATTAATGAGATCTGTACAAGAGCAGCTGGATTTCTAGACTTGTCTAAGCAGTGGCTCACAACAATAGTGCAGAACAGCTCATTATCTTGGAAGTTTCCCAGTCTTTTCTAAGCCGTGGTTCCCATGCCAAAGTTTAATTTAGTTTATCAAAAGGCACAATTTACTATTCGGTAAGAACATTACTCTTTCTATGTGCTTCCAAATGACGTTAGGCACATCATTAATAAAAAGGACTATTAGTACAGGAATGGAACATATTGCTTAGTTTGGGTGGCCTTGAGAAAGCTCTATACTAAGTTTATGATATGAGTGCAGAGATAAGTAAGATCACACTCAATGGCTATTAAGCCGTTTTTACTGAACAGTGGAACTAGGGAAAATCTGCAAATGCAAAATCTATAAAATTAGGAATGACATTTTTAGTGTTCCACTGGATAGCAATTAAGTCCTCATGGATACATAATGACATGGATAATTATAGACTACTTAGAAATAAAACAAGAAATAATTAAATTATCTGAGCATTTTATTAATTGAGGTTTTTTAAGGGAAAATAAGTGCTGGCATTGTAAGATATGCCGTCTGATGTTTGCCGGGCTGTTTACGTGAACTTTACATAGTTGCACTAAAACAGGTGCGCATAAAATGTAATTCCACAAGCTGTGGACAAGCATTTAAACCTTGTCCAGTGTAAAAAGCCATAAGAGTTTTCTGTTTTCTGGTATTTTAAATATCAACTTAATTCTGTCATTCAGAATAATTCTGGACACCAAAATTAGGCAATGGTTTGAAATGTATAGGATAGTATTTGCAAAACATGGCGGCTTCATTAATTTTAATTTAACATTAATACATCTTTCAGGGCACAATTTGGGAAGAAATGTGTCCCTTTTATTTCTGCCTTTTGGATGCAAATAGTGTTCTTTCTAGTAAGCATACTGCCCGGATGCACATTAAACATAAGCCCTTCCTGTGGGTCCAATATGTGCTTACATCTTGATTCAGTTTGTCCGGGGGTGCTTCTGTATAATCAAGTCCAAACGGTCTGCATTCTGGTGTGGGACAAATAATGCTACAGCTTGTGTTTTAGTCATCATGACTCTGGCAGGGTGTACAGAGCTGTTTTATTTTGTCTATCTTTATTGTTTCAAGAAGACAATGACAATAGCATCAAGAATACAGCGGGGGCCGAAAACCTGAGATAACTAGCACAAATTCTTCTCAAGCATAAAGCAATGGTTTCCATCCGTCAAAACGACCAAACTGCTTCTCTCAGTCCAATGTTGTGCCTCCTCTCAAAGCCTGTCAACTGGCCAAAACGACTTCAAATGCATCATAGAGGCAGCTAACAATCTCTCACTAAGAGGTAAACAAAAGTTGCATGTGTGAGCTTTTTTATGGGGCAGCCTTTACATGACCTAATCAGATCACACCTGTCGTCATTTACATATCTACCTGAGACATAACTGCATGTAGAAATTTGCAGCAATCCGACATTTTTATCTGGTGTATTCACTTTAAATAACCTGAATAAAAGAGGCTTTTATACATTTTTTTTTTTTCGGTGCAGGGATATACTATAAGTGCTGCTCCTGAGCCGTATGGGAATGAGGACAGCAGTGCTGCAGAGCTTTTCATGTTAACCATGGGTATGAGAATTCAAAAACGTTCAAACAGAGATAATGCAAATAGGCCTAGGTGTTCATTAGGTCTTATTGCGGTTAATTGTGCGTTAATTAATATGTTTAAAGCGATGACATCATCAGTGCAAAGCTCAGCTCACAAAATTGGGGGGGGTTCAAAATGAATATGAAAATAACCAATTATGGGGATTGAGGAGTAAGTGACATATTCATAGGGATGAACAGAAGAACGTCAAACTGGACGAGAGTGCCCCACATTGACCGTTCAGCAGGGTGTATGGTCACCCAAAACTGCCAAAAACACACCGACAGTGAAGGGGCATGGACGGAATCAGATTGTCCTGCAGTTCTCGTGGGATCCTCTGCCACTCTTTCTCCAGGACAACTTCCAGCTGCAGAAGTGTTGTTTTTGACAGACATTTTCTCAGTACGTCCCAAGCATGTTCAATGGGATTCAGGTCTGGAGAACGTGAAGGTGAAGTCCATGCGTTTGCTTCCTGCCCCCTCAAGCATGCTGTTGACGAGATGTGCATGGTCCCAGGAAAAAAAAAAAAACGTCAGATATCATAGTAAAACTATAAACTGCTTGACAGTTTTATTGTGAACTTTCACAGTTTGACCATAAGGTTCACAGTTCTGATAAGAATTTTTAATGGTAAGTGGTTCATGGTTCCACTGTCAATTCATAGTACAACTGTCAATTTGTTTTGATTATGAACTGACCATATATTAGGTCACAGTTCTACTATGAATTTTCATGGTAATTTGATGGCAAAATACCTCTGTCTTTTAATTAAGTGTCGATTTAAGTGTAGAAAGAGTCAGAACATCATTTTGTACGACTTGATTTGAAACTTGCTTGACTTCCAGAGGTACTTCACTTGAGTTACGTCCTACAGTAACATGGGACTTACGCTTACGTGACCTACTCCCACCTCCACTATAGGTCTATTATTAGGGCGCATTATGCAGATGTGAGGCCAGTGACATTTGCTTTTGGCTGCTGCTGCAACCCAGTTAATAAAAAGGTTGAAAGCCAAACGATTTGGAGTAGGAAGAACATATTGGGGTTCCATACTAATATCCATGTCTGTGGCTGGGTAGTTTTGGGTGTCCAGAAAGCGCTTTCAGAACACAGAAAGGTGTATATAAGCATATATTTTAGATACACTTCTGATAAGTGTGCCGCTTTACTGAAAGCTTATTTAATTTTTTTTTTGTTTTGCCCGCTGACGTGACAAATAAAATGTCTGTTCAATTACAGGGCTACTCTTTTGTGGACTTTTTTTGTACAAGGTTCATTTTGTACAAGCTGTTCATTTAATGTACTTTAACAGACTGCTAGACTGAAGTACTTCTTTTTCTTAACAAGCTTCTTGGATTTCAAAGAAATGCTTAATCTAGCAGCTTCCCATAACCTTCATACTGAATGAGACTTCTGCTGACACTATTGAACAAAACAAGCCAGGTATTTTTTTTTATGATTTTGAAGTAAATAATTCGAGGATGGTAAGCATGGTAATGGTGGATGATGAAATGCTAAACAATTCCATAGTTAAAGAAGTGCAGCTTGTAATGCCACCTGCCTTCCCAAAACAGGGAATAAATGTGATTATTTGCAAATGCAATCCGCATTTCTGCTTCTTCATATCCAATAATTCTTTTAGAGCTTGCGTGTGCTATATCTCCTGTCTTCTATTTCCTATGCATTTTATGTCCATTTCCCTGGGCGCTCCTTATGAAAATCTATTTAACTTTGCTCCAGGACTTCTGGGTTCCTTGTCCAGCATACTAAAACCTCTCTCGGGTCCTTAGTTTACTCATTAACGAAGGATCACATTAAAACTACACAATCACACCAACTTAATTAACATGGTTACGTAACTGGCCAATTAAACCACCAGGAGTACAGAGCTTGTTTAGATTTAGCTGCACACTAGAACAGAGGATCTACTGTTCAAACCAACATGCTTAAACAGGAGAACTGTGACCACAATGATGAACTGGTCAGCCAAAAGCCAGGTACAATTCCACCAACTGAGGATTGGTCAGGTATCATCCCATGGTGCTGCAACACTGGATCTTTGCTATGCTAACACCAGCCCCCTAACATCATGTTGTGTGCTGAATCCTATAAACCATTGGAGAAAAAAAAAAACCCTTCCTTCTGTGTTCACACATACTTACGTAGTGTAGTTTGATTATCCATAACTGACAGCTGGTTATCTGTTTCCTTTCCGAACCTGGTTTCTCGCCAGTTTTCTTCCTCGTGTGACAGGGCATTGTTGTACAGCAACACAACAACGCACAATAACAATTTCATTTAATGCAAATTTCTCTGTTGAAGAGATGATCACTTGGCTGGTCTCAAACCCATACATGTCTCTAGGCAACGTCTATTCCATTGATTTTTTATTACGCGTCGCTATCGGCGTAATCAGTGTCAAAAGAACTATATCCGTAAATAGGATATTTCATATTTCATAGTACGTAAATACCACATTTGCACATACCTTTCGATTAAAGGCCCATTTGAGAGTGGCTTCACATGGGAGTGATTTAATTAATTTGGATCGCTTCAATTAGCCTCTCTGTTACTGTCTTAATTACCAGGACAAAAACGGGACACCCCGGTCTGAATTAGCGTCATGCTAGAGAATTCTGTGGCTTATTTTTATAGAGCGAGGTCAAATGTTTCCACTGTTCCGCTCTCCCTGAATTAATGAGAATGAATCTGCAAGGGTATTGAATTCAATCTGACAGTTTGTTGTTACTTAGCTCGTTCCTCTGATGCCAGTGTTCGAATGAGCGTCGTTGTGCGACTGCAGTTAGCATAGTATCACAGACTGCTGGTCCACAATATGATGACACCTTTAAGGGTGGCATGTTTGTACAAGTGGTTAGCACTATCACCTCACAGCTCCAAAGGCTCCTGGTTCAATAGTCCTGGATTCTGCCTGTGGGCACATAGTGTTTCTTCAAGGGGTTTTCCTATTTCTTTCCTAGACCCTACCAAAAGCAAAAGACCCTAATCCTAGGTATAGACGGAAAACAAAGGAGCCATATGACCGATTGGTGCACCCGTCTAGGGCTGGATCCTGCCTTTTGTCTCGTGCTTTCTGCTGCATCGATGCAACCCTGATTTGGATATGGAGTGGGTATGAACATTGATATCCTAACCATATCCTATAAATCCATGCTATTAGATGCTATTGTATCAGAAATATATACAGTAAAACTTAAGAACTCTTAACCAAAGTGACACACTATCACTAGAACGGTAGAAAGCAGAACGGCATGTTGAGTCAAAGTAAACATGATCTTTCAAGGACCAGGCACAAACACCAAATGGCCCGTGGCAGCTCGGGCGCTTTAATTAAAATAGATTGAAGAACAAGTGTTTCCATAGTAACAAAGTTGGGATGGTTTATTTCGTGGTGTCTGGGTTATTTTTTATTTCTTAGGAAGGGTTTTTGAGAGATGAGGTCATTGGCAGGGCCCGTTACCCATGACCTCTCTGTGACCATGATCCAAATATAGCTTTTGTAACTACAGAGTATTAGTAGCCTTAACTTCGACATGCAATCTATATTAAAATGTGTCCAATGCAGCTTTGATTTTTTACTTAATTTAATTTAATTTTAGCCCAGTCCTTTATACAGAACAGCTTCAACTTTCAACATTTCTATTGGATTAATATAAGGGAATTGACTCGGCCAATCCAAATCAATAACTGCATACGTCTCAACCTTTCTACGGTAGAACAACTCGTCGCTTTCTTGCTGCATGACCCACTATCTGCTGAGATTCTTTTCACAGACGGATGGTCCAAACATTTCCCAGACGTCATAGATGTGCTTACTAAATGCTTACCGTAGTAATGTCTAGTATAGTCGTTTGTTGTGATTCTCCATTTGCAAGTCCTCATCCACCCTATCTATCAACAAAAAGAGACCACCACAAATTAGACAGGGTACAAGTGTGTTTATAAACACGGTGTACACTCACTGATGTATAGCTGCTAAATGTTTTTTTCCCCCCATTTTAAGCGTGTTTATTCCGGTCAAGATGCCTGAAGCCTATTAATTATTTTTTATGGAACATTTTATTATTGGGGTAATCATTTAATGGCATTAATTGGAAACTGCGTAAACGCTGGACAGGAGTATGGTGTGCTGCCGGGACTGCAGTAGCCCCAAGCCATACCCTGGGTTGAATTGATAGCACATTTTGAATGAAATGGCAATTGCAAAATAGTTATTTTTTATAATACTTTATAATTTATAATTTTAAAAAAACTTAGACGATTGTTAAAATATTGAACTGTGGTGCAAGGCTGCAATGATGAAACATTTCCATGTACTAATTGGCTAATTACTTGTGGAGAAAACTTAATTGATTGATTGATTGATTGATTGATTGATTGATAATAAGATTGGCCAATCTACCACCCTCAGTGATTGGGGAAGCAGTACTCTTCTAAACTGGGCAAGCGTAAGACGCAGTACCCTACTGGATATACCAAATCTCGTAAGGAGATGTGTAATGTGTGTGTGTGTGTGTGTGTGTGCGTACTTGTTGACGCATTTTAAGCCAAATGTTTAAAATGTTAAGAAGCTATAAAAAATAACCCAGGAGAAAAGAAAAAGCTATAATTTATGTTACTGTTTGCCGGTAAAGAATTGCAATTAATCACTTTATTCGTATGTCCACTGTGTGTGTGTGTGTGTGTGTGTGTGTGTGTGTGTGTGTGTGTGTGTGGGCTGAGGTGTACAGATTTTCTTAGATCCTCGACGGGGGTTTTAGAAGCCCAGCAGAACCTATTGCTCTTTATTTGTTTGTTTTAGAGAGAGTTTTGTGGCGCCAATAAAATTTGTATCCATTTCATTAGTTCATAGTTCACAGTGCATTGATCTCTCTCCACTGCAAAACACTGTGCGTTATGGCCCAAGGCCAGCTTAAGATAAATAGTCACATTTATGTCTCAGTCATTCCACACGAGCATGAGATCTTATGTAACAGCTGACCAGGCAACCAGAGAAGCCATGTCTGAAGAGATATTCCAGACTCTGCCATCTCTGCTAACATTTCTAACGTGACATTTCTAGGTATGCTGTATATTTCTGTTACTTCTCAAATCTAGTCATAAGAACAGTCAACAGAATGACTATATATATATATATATATATATTACTCTATACTTTATACATACTAGATGGAACATGGGAAATGAATTTGATGGTGGTATAATATTTTTTGATAAGACATGATAGCAAATCCTGACTTTAAACGTATGGTCAGACAGTAAGGCTTATTGTCAGGGCTTTGGGCTTACATAAAACCTGACTCATTGCTTCTTTGAGAGTGCTTCTGATCTGAAAACATAAGTGGAGCAGGCCTCAAGAGTATCATTGAGGGACTATTATACATATCCCCTCCCTTTGATTGAGTGCAGAGCTAATGCAGCTAAACCTCAAGTGAAAGCCACCCAGCTCTCCTACGTCCACCCTCATCCTAAACGAAACTCTGCGCTTCCCGTGTTACAACTATGTGTTTCAATTGCCAGACAGAGCAACGGTTTTAATCTGTTTAGAGCAAGGTTAGTCATGACTTTATTGGTAGGTTATACACTAATTGGCGAAAGAAAAATCACTCCGAAATCTCAGCAATACTCGCATGCAGTTGTTGCAAAAAGTGCTTCACCTGCTACCATATAAAAAGGCCGTCAGAGACTTTGGGGTAGTGTACCTCTCGTTGAACGATCGTTGACTGCTAGACATGCCTCTGCTATGCACAAGGACATTTTGTCCGATTGACAGACTTGAGAGTAGGCCCATCATTGGACTAAGACAAGCAGGACGGTCATTTCGATGAATTGCCCACCATCTAGGCCTTTTCGATCAGCCGATCAGGTGCCTCTTGGGAGCACTGGTTTCACACTCACATGGTGACAGGCTTTGACATGGAACAGGCTCTGGATGGCCCAGAGAAACCACCAGCAAAGAGGATTGAGGGTTTGATCCGCCAAAAAGCACGAGCAGCTCCTGCAGTTCACCATCCAGACACCAGGGGCACCTTCACTACTCACCCCGGACCATTTACAGGACTTTCGGCTTCCTTTTCAACAAGCTAGCACTAATGGGACCTCCGTGGTCAACCGTCAACCTTATCTTTATTCAAGCTAGAGATCTGGTCTGAGAGGGTACTAGAGCCTCCTTTTAATTTTTCAGTTCTCCACAATAAACATATCCTTTCGCTCTAACATTGCAATCGCTTACATATAATCACCATTACATTCATTCATTCATATAATGTTTCTTTCAATTCCAATCACTCCTTCTTGGTGAGGTTTTTATTTGGCCACTGAATGTATTTATACAGTACTTCTAATGCATTTTAAAAAAATATCCACTGCTGGGAATAGTAGAAGCTATCTTATTCTACCTCCAGTGCTTCAATAATAAGGCAAGAAAAACATATTTTGCTAACACATTTCATCAAAACAAATCATTTCTAAACGTAATAGCGCACAGGTGTACTTCAATCGTCACTCCAGGAAGGACGTGGTACAAAGAGTATGCTTATTATAACTGGTGAGAGTAGTTCACCGCTAGCAGACATCACAATTAGCATTACTTTGCCTTGGTAAAAATAGACACTAAGACACTTTTTACCCTAGGTAAAAACTATATTTGTCCCGGCCGCTGCATAATTAGTACATACAAGTCCTTTACTAGCATTCGTTAATGAAGCAGTTAATTTTGCGCCACCTTGTCGATGTGAAGTCAGAGACAGCAGCTCATCTGTTGTGCTAACAGGATGCTGCCTACAGGATGCAGGTGGAAGTATATTTTTGGATTTCAGTGTTGGTCAGTGACACTGAGGTGGTTCATAACGGGCAGTAGCACTGCAGTGTCCATTCATATCCACTCATACCAGCACAACACACATTAACACAGCACCACCGCCACCACATCAGCATCACCGCAGTCCTGAGAATGATCCATAACTCAATTAGTACCTGATCTGCGGTGAGCCCACGGGAGTCCTGACCATCAGAGAACAGAGTAAAGGGAGCTAACAAAGTATGTAGAAAAGCAGATGAATTGCAGTCTGTAATTGTAGAATGTCTAAATAGTCTAAATAGCCAAGAAACTGGACTTCTTTCATATCTGCATACCACTGCAGCACTACTTAACGCTGAGCAAAATCAATCGATTCATTCAGTCCCTCCTTAGTATGCTGTCTCTCCGTCTTTCTCTCCATGGAATTGCAAAACTGCCTTGATGTGGCAGGTATTCGAAATGCTAGCAGGTATTTCAGATGCTATGAAAAGCTCTCACAGCGTTCCACTAGATATAGAAACTAATTCTCAAACAAATACCAATCTGCAGCTGTAGAGCGATCCACTCACATTATGTCCATTATTCAGCGCATGATATCAGCATAAGTAGTCAGTAGGAAGATTTGTCATCGCATTGGTGCCATCAGGTTCAGAGTCCAGTACCTTAACCACTAGGCTACCTCAGCTAATGTAGGTGACAAAATACTACATGAGTTAAGTAGGATAATAACCCTAATAATAAGGATAATAGCATTTTCAAACCCCCAGACATAAACGATCAGGCATTATCCAGCACACAGTGGTAATTATTTTGATCTGATTAGCTGTATTATCCAAGAGTACAACAGCCACTGGATGTATTACACATAAAAAAAGTGCAGCAACTGGATGGTCTTTGTGAAGTTACTAATTTGAGATCTCTCGTGAAGCAGGTCTTATCACACAAACTAGTGCTTGATTTCAAGCTAAAGAATTAACCAAAACAGTCCAAGTTAAACCAGAAATAGACCAGAACTGTGTTAGCAAATAATAGTCTATCAAGTTGAATAATGAGTAGATTATAAACTGGTCTCCCAGCTAATAAAGGATAAACAAACAGTCCAGTTTAAACCAGCAACAGCCAAACACTGTATAACAGAAACCCAGCTAATGCTGCTTTGGGTTTTTTTTCCAGCAGGGTATACATTTACCTATTGGGTGTGTTTAAGAGGGACATGCCTGGAACAATTCCAGGGGGAACTGAGCATGGGGTTTCCTTGTAAGATGCCCAAATCACCTCACCTGTCATAAACTGGGAGGAGCTGGCAGTCAGAAATGGGGCCCACAATGCAGACCCAAACAAACTCCTGAGCAGAAAGGCAGTCCAAAGTGAGTTGGTAAAAAAGGGCAGAAACAGATGGAGCAAGGAGACTGGAAGACCTAATGGTGCGGGCACTGGAACACACATGGGAGGATGTACAGGCAATGGCGCAGGCAGGGCACAGGAAACGCGAGGCGCAGGTAAAGTGGTTGGCCAGATAAGCCTAGATCGACAAAAAAAGAGTCCCTATCTGATCTCACATGACAGAGTATAAGGAGCCAGCAGCATCTAGCAAGTACCACACAAAATGAAATATCTCTTTAAAAACATCCCTTCGTTTTTGTTAGAAGTGTACTAACATGCAGGGAGCGTGCAGAGAAAAGGCCAGAGCAGAAACTTTAGAAACAAGTCCACAGGTGTGCTGGTGCCGTAGGCAGGAGATCAATATGGCTGGAGTGAAAATGGAGCCACGCCCTGACCTGTAACAAAACAGGGACGGCAGAGGGAGACAAACACCAGACAACAAGGAACCTTTCTCACAGACTCGTCAGGGAGAGTAAGCCCAGGAACCTAATTTCTGCTGCTTGTAAACACCATCCAATGCTTATGGCCATAGGTGAGGACAGGAATGTGGACAGACCCTGTAAACAGAGATCTTCGTCTGAGGACCAGGCTCCTGCTTCTCCACCACAGATTATTACAATGTCAGTAAAACTGCTGCTGCTGCTACTGATGATGATGATCTACTGTAGTTCCTTTGTTAATATCATTCCGCCTTTTTTCCACCACTTGGGAATAAAATGAGCTTGAAGGTACTTCAGGAACTCCTCCTCTTCTTACTTCATCTGAAGGGACCAGCTCACTCTTTTCCAGGAGAGTACCAGAGTTGCCAGCATGAGATGGAACAGACCAGTCCAGACAACTATACTGCTCACAGAAGTTAGGGGATATATATCACCTAATATTTAAATGTATTTACGCAACTGGAACATGTCTAATGTGTAATGTTAAAACATCTATGCTATTAGGCTATTGGCCTATGAGTAAACATTTAGCCTTTAAGTAATTAGAAGTAAAAAAAGACTGTGCAAATGTCATTGTTTATGATCATTTTCAATTTCAAGGAACCCGCCTATGGAAAGAAACGCCACGGCATCTAAAACCTGCCTTCGTGCAAAGTACTGCGAATGAGTAAGTACTGTATACTGAGGTTTTAAATTATTTGTACCAATGATGCTACATGAGCTCTGGTTACTATGGAGACTGCCATAAGATTGGTTCTACCTAATAAACACTATAAGACTGAGCATGTCCCCAAGGGACGACTTTGACCTGTTGCCAAGTATATGTTCCATGCACTAATCAGACCTTCACTTTAAGGGGAAAAAAAAGGAATATCTGTGTAAATATCAGTCTAAGGAGATGTGTTGTTAGGTAAACATACTGTCTTTGTGAATAATTAATATCATCTTCATATGCAGGTAAAAGAATAGTTATTATTGTCATGTCAAAATATGTCAAATTCAAAATATACGAATCCCATCGACTGTGTTTCCCGTTAAACGCAAACTAAGTTGGAGACGCTATGATCTCTAGCTTCTTACTGCTCTATGAGGCCGAGGCTCTCTGTGGTTCCATGGGCCATGTCCTAACGAATGTCCATAGCAGCTAATATAGAATAATTGTCATTATTAGATGCAATTACCTCATCATTACCTCACTGCCTGCCACGACAGCCAATTCATTGCCCACAACAGAGGTGCACACGGGGCTATCAGGTCCAGGCAGGATATTAAACATAAGGGTGCATGACACTGAGCATACCATGTCTGGAGGAGAAAAATATATCCGCAAAACCTCGAGTCTGAATGCATTTTGACTCATCAGTCCCCTGCTGAGGGTGGTGGTGACCTTCGCTGCAGCAGGGTGACAATGTTCTCAGTGACTCTCACCATCTGTCTCTGGACTGAGGCTTTCTGGCCCATGAACAATAACTGGGTCTTCATCTATCCATCTTCGCGTCAGATCGGGTGCAGCCTCACACCCAGACATTCAAATGGATTCAGCGCTATGCTATTATGCTGCAGCTCTATTGGATTTGCAAAGGAGTATAATCTGGGATGCGATATCATTTAAATGACAAATATAGTGGATGGAAGGGAATGTGATTGCTGATGAGGTCTGAATGATTGCAGGACCAATCTCATTTTCACATTTCGGTAGCATTGGATTGAGCTCAGTGCTGCAATACGTGCATGAAATAGAGTTAGATGGCAATCCAATCTGCCCTGTCTACATATACCACAAGAGCAGTCAGGAAAATTCAGCATGTTTTACTGCATACGTAGAAAAAAAAGCTACGACTACATTCACCCATTCATTTCATCTAGGCCACCCATGAAGGTCGGGTCCCCTGCTGAGTCTGGGTTCCTCCCGAGGTTTCTTCCTACCACTTTCAGGGAGTTTTTCCTTGCCACTGTCGCCCTAGGCTTGCTCAACTTGGGA
>JAUZST010005877.1:0-15238 GCA_034779995.1 Parotocinclus haroldoi
TACACTTACATACACCATACACTTTACATCTAGTCAATCCCCATATATACAAACACACACATATATATATATATATACACACACATATACATACACACATACATACATATATACATATACATACATACATACATACATGCATATATATATGTATATATATGTGTATGTATGTATGTATGTGTATATATATGTATGTATGTATGTATGTATGTATGTGTGTGTGTATATATATATATGTGTGTGTGTGTGTGTGTGTGTGTGTGTGTGTTTGTATATATGGGGATTGACTAGATGTAAAGTGTATGGTGTATGTAAGTGTAGAAGGGGATCGTACTGAGGGACTTTTCTCTGTATTCAAGAGTGGAAGATGGAGGACAGACTTTGGCAGTTTGTTGACAGAATGACTCCGTCTACCCCACTCTGTAGCTTCGTTAAGCACTAGAATATTGCTCATATAGATGAAGTTTCAGCCAATATTTAATTATTGTTCCATTGTTGCAATTTTCAGTATTGTTCAGCCTTGTTTTGGAGTGAGCAGAATGTTTATGTTTAATGGACTGTTTCTCTGCTGCTGCCTGCTGTGTGTGCCCGTCTGTGTGCCCGTCTGTGTGCCCGTCTGTGTGCCCGTCTGTGTGCCCGTCTGTGTGCCCGTCTGTGCACTCAATGCACTCAGGTAAAGGTAATGACCGACCAGGAGTTGCTGTCTCTGGCCTGTGAGCAGTTCCTGGGTAAATCAGTCGTAGAAATTAAAGGGGTCATCCTGCAAACGCTGGAGGGTCACCTGCGCTCTATTCTGGGTGAGTTAGCAATGAGTTCACCATTATGTAAACCTCATAGATGATTCATAACCCTGTGTGCCGTTACGATGAATTATTATGTACCGTTTGGTGTTGCAGATTGATTTTGTGCTATTTTCTCCGGCAATTCGCTAACCGACCAATGTGGTGACCTGGGTTTGAGCTCTGGCACTGCCTTCTCACCAGGTCGGGTATCGTGCGTAGCTGCCAAAATAGTGCCAGGCTGATGGACAATATTGACAAACCATTTAGTAAATTTAGTATAGTAGTAAAGTTACAGAACTATAGACCACAAGGTCCAAGGTTCACATCACACGTCTGTTTTGTCCTAGAGAAAGACGCTTAACCCACAATTTGTTTTGGATTGAAAGATCTGATTGAAGGCACTCTGGACAAGCGCGCCTGCTAAATGACTAAATGTAAACGTAATATATATGGAAAGCACAGTGCCTTGGCAGGGAAAGCATTTTATTTGCTTTGGTCAAAACGGATGAGAACAGCCATTCGTTCCCTTAGCCCCTATGAGAGTTTGCACGGTTTAAGTAGTAAACATGACTGATCTCAGTCCTGTGCTTGCAGGCACCCTGACAGTGGAGCAGATTTATCAGGACAGAGATCAGTTTGCCAGCCTGGTGAGGGAGGTGGCCGCTCCCGATGTGGGCAGGATGGGTATCGAGATCCTCAGCTTTACAATAAAGGTAAACAGTCAGATTCAAATCAGATGATCTGGCATCTTGGGGTACATTTACACATCAGTCTTTGCGACATAGACGCACCGATACGATCCTGACACTCCAGGCGCATGAAACAAACATGCGTAGTGTGTTTTGGTAAATGGTGTGATTAAGGAAGTACAGCCATAGATCCGGATAAATATACCGACTACAAACCTAGTATCTACAAACACTAATGCATTAATTTGTACGTAAGCCTGTTAGAAGTCTGGATACCCTAGCCCATGCTCTAGGGTTTGGGACCTGCCGTTTCACTATAATGTACTGAAATTTGATTGGTATTAAGTTAGAAAATGTGCTTGCCCACCGCGGTACCGATTTTTCGTGCTTGAGGCATCATTCAGGCATAAGTAAGGCAGCCTGTGTCAGCTATGGACCAGCGTCTCAATCCTTAGCTCTACGAGATCTCTGACCTCCTGTCACCTGATCAGGAGAAGTTCGGTTAAAACACATTTTGATCAGGGCCAAGTTCTTAGTGCTTAAGCTACACGACTGGGGATCAAAAGCTTTTTAAATCCAACCTCTGCCACCGTTGAGAGCTTTTGTTGTGAGATGGTATCAGTTGTAACTTGCTCTGGATAAGATCCTCTGTTAAATGACCAAACGTAAATGATCGAGCATGTTTACAGATGACTGGGCCACCCATGGAGGTCGGGTCCCTTTTTGACTCTCGGTTCCTCCCAAGGTTTCTTCCTTCTACATTCAGAGAGTTTTTCCTTTCCACTCTCACCCTAGGCTCGCTCCATTTGGGACTGGCCTTTTTAAGATCATATAATACAGTGCTCCATTGTAAAAAAAAAAAAAAAAAGCGCTACGTAAATCAATTTGACTTGACTATACAATTCATTCTAAACTCAATTCTAAAGTGTGGTTGTGTATATACATTTTTCGTCCATATATTCATGTAATTGTGTGCGGGTGTGTGCGGGTGTGCATGTGTGATCGCACCTGATAGGACGTCTATGATAAAGTGGACTATCTGAGCTCATTGGGAAAGACCCAGACTGCAGCTGTACAGAGAGATGCAGACATTGGCGTGGCAGAGGCCGAGAGAGATGCAGGAATCAGGGTGGGTATATGCGTGCGCGTGTGCTAGTAGGCAATTTCATTAACATTGATTTTTGTCTGCAGTCATGCTCACGCCTAAGCTCTGTCCTCAGGAAGCTGAATGTAAGAAGGAAATGATGGATGTCAAGTTCTTGGCTGATACTAAGATGGCCGACTCCAAGCGAGCGCTGGAGATGCAGAAAGCAGCCTTTAACCAAGAAGTCAATACTAAGGTACGCGGCCCTGCCCTTGCTCCCAGAGTTGCCGGGTGGGCACCGGCTGGCCTGCCACCCCGTGTGGATTAAGCAGAATATGGATGGATGGATGGTTATAATGTTATGGTTGATCAGTGTATGTCAGGGGTGGACTGCCCAGTTTTTGATCAGTAGAGTGGACCTGGTGTTTGAGCCAACCCTTTAGTGCCACCTGTGACCACTAGAGGGAGGCAGAGATGTACATTGCAAGCCCTTTGTGATCTGGGAAGTCAGAAACCTGAAAATTGATAATCGGTCAAGCAGTGCCACCGTTTCCTCCACAAAACAATCATTTTCTCCCAAACTAAACAAGGATTGTTTTGCTCTGCAGTTTTGCTTAAATTCATTCTGTCCCGCTACACAGCATATTAAGGAATTAATGAATTAATTAACACACACAAGCACTTCTTCATGTCTGTATTGAACACGTTGATTAAATCGATTTTTTTATTTTTTTTATTTTTTATTTTTATTTATTTTTTTATTTTTTTATTTGCACAATGAGGACTAGAGACTTGACCGGTACTTGCTCGCTAGGAACTCAACCTAACCTTCCCTCAGCCTCGATTAGACTCGATTCGTTCAGAACCTTTACCTCTGTGATGTCCTGTGTCTGTGTGATATGTCAGTTCCTATGTTACTCTCTGCCTGTTGCAGAAAGCAGAGGCTCAGTTGGCATATGAGCTTCAGGCAGCTAAGGAACAGCAGAAGATCCGTTTGGAGGAGATCGAGATTGAGGTGGTCCAGAGGAGGAAACAGATCACCATAGAAGAGAAAGAAATCATCCGGACTGACAAAGAGCTGATCGCTACCGTCAAGAGACCTGCCGAGGCCGAGGCCTACAGGATGCAGCAGGTGGCAGAGGGACAAAAGTATGAGGGCGTGACTATGTACCTTTTTATACCATGTCCTCTTTAATTCCTTACTTTACAACAGCCAGCAATCCAAGTGTGCAGAATGTGCACTTATTGATTTCTCCTCAGTCAGTTGTGTTAATATTTGCAGAAATATCTTTTATATAGTTTGCTCCTTACAAAGCTGTACGACCCATGCTTTAATTCTCTGGGGGGGGTTTTTCCATTAAAGGGTGAAGAAAGTACTGACGGCGCAGGCTGAAGCAGAGAAGATCAGGAAGATCGGAGAGGCTGAAGCAGCCTCCATTGAAGCTGTAGGTAAAGCAGAAGCAGAGAAGATGAGGATGAAAGCTGATGCCTACCAGCAGTACGGAGAGGCAGCAAAGACCGCCCTGGTTCTAGAGGCTTTACCCAAGGTATGAGTAGATCATTATTAATACTAGCTCGCTCTTGTTAATTGGATGTCAGTTGTTGCTTACTAATGACATCAATGGAAATAACACGGAGGGAAAGTTTGAAATCATGGCAGCTGCTGCTTTGGTCGTCGTGAGGTGCCTTTCGGCCGATCAGTTTCACAGAACTGCTCTAAACACAGCTCAGCCGCTCCGTTTGTTTACGAGACCGTTGCCGATGTGAAATGATGAGAAAGCATTGCAGTCCGGTTGTGTTTTGAGTGCTACTTGTGCCAAATAAATGGTCTCCCCTAAGTAGTGCGGTACCAAAGAGGGGCAGGGGTTAAAACGAGAGTGTAGGCTTCTACGGCATTTCAGACGCAGTCATGTCTCGAACGCCATGGAAGTTCTTTAGAGCGCGCTGTTTGCAGTACACACATGGTGAAAGTACACGTGGATGAACGCCTCCAAAAAACATTCAACGAGAACAACAAATATATAATCTGTAATACAGCATTGCCATTCTGAATATGTGGAATCTAACAAAACTAAGAAAGGCAAAGAGGTTAAAGAGCATAAGTTGTACGAAGATGTTTTTGGAAGCTGTAATTTATACAGTTGTGCTCATAAGCTTACATTTGTCATTTTTTTTATCCGTTTTTCAGAGAAAACTGTTCTGTTATTCATGGTTAGTGGTTGGATGGAGCCATTCATTATTGAGCAATTGAGTTTGCCCTTTTGAAATCACCATGATAACAGAAACTACCCAAATCACCCTGGTCAAAAGTTTATATACCCTAGTTCGTAATGGCGTGTCTTACCCCCTTTAACATCAATGACCGCTTGAGGTCTTTTGTGGTAGTTGTGGACGAGGCCCTTAATTTTCTCACATGGTAAAGCTGCCCATTCTTCTTCCAGTTCCTGTAAATTATTGGGCCGTCTTGCATGAACTACACGTTTGAGATCTCCCCAAAGTGGCTCAATGATATTGAGACTAAGATGGCCACTCCAGAACCTGCTGTAGCCAAGGACAGGTCGACTTGGCCTTGTGTTTTGGTTCATTGCCATGTTGGAACATCCAAGTGCGTCCCATGTTCAGCTTTTCTACTAAAATGCTGCATTCATATCGCCATAGATTCTGACCAAGTTCCCCAAAACATCACCGACCCACCACAGTACGGATGATGTACTTTTCATCATAGGCCTTGTGGACTCCTCTCCAAATTTTGTTCCCATCACTCCAAATCATTTTGTTCCTAGAGATGTTGAGGGTTGTCTGAATACTTATGACCATGTGATGTATGTAAACTTTTTGATCTGGGTGATTTGGGTAGTCATTATGATTTAAAAATAATTAATTACAAGTTCTGGTTATGTAAGCTTTTGAGCACAACTGTAAGTCTCAAACAGGAAGACGATTAGAATCGGCCAATCATATGTTTACAATAATTTGCCAACGTGCCTTTGTTTCGACAGTACAGGCTGGTGGTGATTTAATCTCCAGGCCCGTTTATACCAATCAATAATTACTCGAATGCCACGTCCTGTCTGAGTATTGTTGCTCCTGTGTTGTATCCTGTGCTCACCACAAGTTACCCATCTTCTAATGGCTACTTCCTGTATGTCTCAAAACAGAATTCACCTAAACTGTTATGTGTTTTTTGTCCAAACCTAAGTCGGTGCACAAATTGCTTTGCAGATCACTGGAAAGGTGGCGGCACCGTTGGCCAAGACCAACGAGATCATCATTCTGAGCGGTGATGGCGGCCGTGTGACTGGTGAAGTAAATCGTCTGTTGGCTGAGCTCCCGGTCACAGTTAACGCTCTCACAGGAGTTGACCTTACCAAGGTAAAATATAAATTTAAAAAAGCCTAGAATGTTATCATCAACATGTTTTTATTTCTGAAGTGTAAACCAAAAGCATTAGTCATCTGCAATTAAAATAAATGACCAGAAACAGATGTTTGAAATTGTAAAAAGTGAAAGCATTTGTCATTGGGTTCCTTCCGGCCGGTGCTTTCGACCTCCCCAGGTACTCCTGAGGGACAGGTCCTCTCGAATAACAGGGGCTAGGTCTGTCGACCCCACTAAAAATAATGATATTAATAACAGAAAGCTGATTCAAAAGTAGTTCTGCATTCTGCATTTATTTTGCAGCCTATTCGCATAGAGTATGATTTTTCCACAGTAAAAAAAAAACACAGATGTGATTAATAACATAGTAGGACCAAAATTTTTTTTTTGGGCTGAACTCTGAAAACTCCCCAGTCCGCCTTTACTTTCTTTGGTTTCCCTTCTCTTAATTTTTCACGTCGTCAACGTAGTATTACAAAGACACGAGTATTAGTTCAGGAAACTATAGTTTGTGTAGTCTGTGGGCGTGAACAAACTAGAATGCACTTAAAAACAATTAAATGCTTGCGTGGAATCGCTGTGACATTTTCCTCATCATTCCTCAGGCTTACAGCTGTGTTCCGCCAGATGTTTTCTTTAATATATGAGTTTTCGTAGTCAGAATGTTGCTTGTCGTATAAGCTGTTGTATGCTGCTCTAAGCAGGATGAGCTGTTCTGCCTGACAACAGAGCTCTGATTGGTCGGGCAGAATTTACTGATTTTTAATGAACAATGCAGGAATAGAACAGGCTAAATATAGCCTGAAATATTAAATATTAAATATAATTTATAATATAAATATCATTTCTAATTTGTAAATATAAATAAATATCATTTCTATAAATATATCACACAGCGTTGTAGTCCGTAAGTTTGTGACACAGTGTGAAGGATGGCATAAGCATTCCCTTTTAAAAATGTATAATTTTTTTTAACTTAATGTGCGTTTTTTGTCAGTGAAAACCGACCTCAGTGTGAACAAGCCATGAGTCTGCGTTAACTCGTGTGTCCGTCAAACTATCTTACAGTGTTTTACTACATCTATTTGATTTCGTTCTGTTCCTCTTTTTCCACTTTTCAGGTGCCTTTACTGCAGAAAATGACCGGTGCTCAAGCATGAAGACCTTCCTTCCTTTTTTTTTAAACGTTTGTTTTTTATTCACTCTTAAATGCCTTACAGGATTTTGTGTGTCGACTAAACGTGTTTGTTTTTTTGTTTTTTTTGTCGAAATTTCTCCAGACCGTCTGTGCCATTGCAGATCTGTTTGCACCTGGTCTTTTCGTGCATCTTATGTCTTAGCTGTATCGTAGCAATCAACACAGCAAATGTGGTCCAACTGAAGTCTCATTTTATGCAGCGGGCATGTGCGAGAGCAAGAACCAAGTTCTTGCGTGAAGTTTTAGCAGCATCCATGAACCACGTGTTATCTAAGGTCATGACCGAAGGATTTTGGTTCGTCTTGGTTTACATGCAAAATGCATCTCAGACCATTTAAAGTGTACAGGGAATTTAAACGTTTTTCATTTTCTAACACGCGATGTTGCATTTCATGTGGCTTTTTGCTGCTTCTCTCTAATCCTGATACTAAATATGGATGCATGAAATGGCTCTGTGTAATACGGGTCAAATTTTAGGGCCAAACTCCATGGCCGTTGTGTTCAGAAATCTTACGGTGGCGGTTTACATTTAAAAAGCTAATTTTGCCTGAACACCAACATCCCATTATACAATGCTAACACAGACACGCTCCTTGCTGCCTACTATATGCCGTACCCGCCTGTTTCCGTAAGAAATTTCACTGCTATTTGCTAACGACGTACAGAAATGGAGATTCATGTGCTTGTCAAGAGGTTTTTCTTTTTTTTGTAAACACTTACTTACTTACTTTACTCATAGGCAATCGTAGTTCATAGTTTTTCTTCTCCTTCAAATGTCTACTGGCAAAGTAGCTAAAACGGCCAAAGTACCCTTTATGACAATTCAGCAGGTGAACCGTAAGCGGTGTGTGTGTGTGTGTGTGTGTGTGTGTGTGTGTGTGTGTGTGTGTGTGTTGTACTATAGACTTGTTTTAACTCATTGTGAATGTCCTGTTGGTTATGGTTATATATGTGGTTAAATTCATAGCTAAGCAAGTTATTAGATTCAAATAGCTGACAACCTAGAATAAACTATTATTTGTTAGTGTTGGTAGTTCGTGTATGTTCAAAAAAGTTATTGTTTGCTGCATTTACATGTTGCTGCGTTTTGTTCGTTCGTTTTATGTGAAAATCAGATATTGTTATACAGCTCTACAATAATCAAATGTCATGAATTACAGTTTTGCACTGTCAGGTTTAAGTGGGATACACATGAACGCTTTGAGTGCACAGTGTGAATTATTGACTTTTACCACAAATTGCTTCTCCTTAATATGCTTTTAGGAAATGAAAACAATCTTTTTTTCCACTGTAAAGCATGTGTTTTTTCAGTCGGTTGTGCTGCTGTATCTGTGTAATGATGTGGACACCTTTTCCACACTCACTGCTTGCAGCATTGGGGTCTCCATAGGCAAGCGGCGACGGTAGAACGGGTTTGGGATTCTAGTTACAGGAAACATGGCCTATTCATATGTTATCCAAGACGTCTGTGCCCCAACGGAAGGTTGGTGAAGGGTTCGTCTCACTGCCGTTCCAACTGTGGCTCTTATTGATCACCTGAGGTGATCGTAAGGGAGCGTAAGGGTACTCGTTTACCTACAGCATTTCTACTTGGTGTAGAGGATGTGAAGAGATTTGATGAATGAAGCGGCACCGTGTTGCAGAATGGAAACGTTTGAAAGCCACTGACACATCATTATGATCTCCTGCCCAAACACAGGTTTATCTGGATTGAGAATAGTAAATTAACCGTACTAATGAAGTTGTTTATGTCAAATGGACTGTGGAAAAGAAAAAGTGTGAAACGGTTGTTTCGTACCATTTGAAGACGGCTGAAGCTTTTTGCTGTGTTTCTGTCCTAAAGTGTCTTTAGTCAAAATGGGGCCCTTTTCTGCCAGACATACATCTCAGGCAAACTGTATGTTCACAAACTTTGCCATATCTTAACAAAAATATCATAACACCCAGCTCTGAAATAGTGAGGACCACTCCAAATTTGTTTTTTTTTTGGGGTTTTTTTCCGTACGGCAGCAATTCCATTCCACTACCATGTGGATTCCAATATAGACATACCTCATACCTCATTCAGCTTACTGAGGTACTGATTGGATTGATGGCCAGTTGAAGAAAAGTACACGATTCATAAGCTCTGTGCTTGAAATATTGATTTCTGATGTCTCCTGCAGAACATTTAGCCTATGGATCCTACACATTCATAAGTTGCCCGTGCAGGCGTGTCAGCTGGTCCTAAAAATACACGTGATAACAAGAAATTGTTGTAATCTAGCAGATACAGTCCTGGAAAACTCTTGCTGTGCAGTTGGAAGTCCTGGCCTCAGGCTGCAGGATGTGCTGCATAAATGGCTGATTTGTTCGTGTTCCTCCTATCACTATTGGGGGTGAGCCACTGTCCTATGCAATGGCCGTTACACCAGCAGGCCACAGGAATGAAGCTCTGACACGTTGCAAATAAATACTGTTGTTGGATTTTGTCAATGATTTATAGAACAAGTCAAAAATGTGCCGTTTCACTCAAACGCAAACCAGAGAAGCTGCTCACTCTGTGCTGGTCTCCCATTTTTTTCCCAGAGCAGTATTTGCCATACATTAGCTTACCTATACATACGAAGCGTCTGTTACGTATAAGCTGCTGCATCATAAGGGACAGACTATGCAACATTTAAAAACCAATCATACTGATGCCTTGTTTAATACACCACGTAAAACTTGTTCTTCTTGTTCCTTCTTGTCAGCTTTGTTTGTGTGGCTGAAGCTGAGATGAAAATGTGAACTGCCATTAGTTGCCGTGTACCTCCGTCTGTTTCTCCCATATAAAGGAATGGATTTGTGTAGAATGTTGTATAATCAGTTAAATAAATAAACTGTTTAACCTCTGCTTCGTTTCCATTATGGTAATAGATGAAATGAAACTGGGGATGTTGCATCACAAGCGAACAGAGACGAACACATGGTTGTTTTTCTTCTCCGTCACATTTTAATTACGTATTACAAGCACATATACAAAGGAGAAACATTACAAGCTCCAGATGATTTCATAAGGGAGCTCAATCCACAAGATGAATCAGCAGCTGAAAAACAAATGTCAAATTGCTTCAACCAGCCAACAGTGAGGGGGGAAAAAAAAGAAAAATGATATTTACATCCGTACAGCCTACATCTTAGTCATTACGTTTCAAACAAATACATTTCCAGAAGCACTCTCTCTCTGTGAAAATGCCACTGACCTTTGCTCTGAGCTGCTCTGGCTCACCATCCCACTATCCCATTCGCATGGCCCAGTGTATTGTTCAGTGCTAAATATGGCACCGCAGTCCTGGGCCGCTGGGAAACATTGGGCTTTTGCTTCTCTATTTGGGCCTGAGCCTGTCTGCTCATGAACGTGAGCGTGAACCCGTGAGCCTTTGGCAACCGCTCTTGCCCGGATTCTGTTAAAAATGTCTGCCAAGGGCCTTGGGTCTGGATCTAGGCTCCGTAGGACGCTTTCAGGCAGCTGCATTCGGTTCAGTTTGGGAGGCAGAGGAAGAGACTGGGGGATTTTCAATGGGGTAGAGTAAATTTGGTGAGCAGATGGGTGGCCCTGGCCATGGCACTGGTGCTGCTGAGGCATTGAAGGTCTGCTGCTTTGCTCTCCAGGAAAACTCAGCCCTGCAATAGACGTTTGGGTTTGGGAGCTGTGGACCTCTGGCAAGGAAGCACAAATGTACTGGAGAGTGGAAGGACAGACGTCATCAGGCCTGGACAACAGAGAGTGCAGAAATGAGGCTGGATTAGAATTACGTTAAGAGAATTCATTTAGGTAACCTTGTATTTGGTTAACGGTTGTTGGAGTGATTCTTTAAGATGTTCACTTATGGGGAAAATACACTGCTCACAAAAAAATAGTGGATATTTTGAAATGAAGTGCTTGAAAAGAAGTTAAGAAAGTTGTTCGATTATGGGTAGCAAGTGATATATTCATAGTGGTTAACGGAAGCGTGTTAAACTGGACAGCAGTACCCCACATTGACTATTCAGTAGGGTGTATGGTCACCCAAGATTGCCAAAACATACTGACAGTCATAGGACATGAACAGGATCAGATTATCCAGCAGTTCTTGTGGGATCCTCTTAGTACTCATTTTGAAATATAACCTCATTTTTGTGAGCATGGTGCAATAACACATTACCCCTATTTAAATAAATACAGTAAAATCAGGTTAATGGGACCAGTCGCCTATTTGGACCAAATCCTAAAGTACCGAAACAAATCTTATTATATACGTGTACTATTATTTCGCTTATTTGGACCAAAATTCCGCTTAATCGGACCAAAGAACGTATGCAGTATGCAATATCCGTGAAGAAACTCTTCTTCTCTGGCATTATTACCTGAAAACGCCAGAGTTTCTCCCCAGCCCTCTACTGCCACCTACAGGTCTTTGCCTAACATTTCTATTTACTACAGAAAAGAAGCCAAAAGTCGGCATTTAGCCGCAGGAAAAGCGTGTCAGATCACACTGGATAAGTTCTTCAAACGTTGACTGGAATTTAGCAAGCACTTGTTTTTTTTACAGCATTATGCTTCGCCTGCTGAGTAGCTTGTTTGCAAATTTATTTTTCAATGAACAATGTTCGTAAGCAACAGTAGTTCTTGTACGTTCGCTATACGTGTAAATCGCACAATAAAGTTTTAATAAACATTTAATATGTTACATAAATTATAGCACGTCCCATCTTGTAATAAAGGGCATATTCGTTTAATCGGACCAGCTGGTTATTCGGACCATAACGATCGAGTCCTGGTGTGGTCCGGTTAACCGGAATCGACTGTAGTCATATCATGAGATGTAGCTTAGGTAGAAACACTCGAAAGAAAATAATTTATTAGCCTTGCAGCAGATGAAAGCCTGAACATTACTATCACAATACTGATAATTGAAATACATAAAATACCAAAAATAATGAAATAAATATTTTGATATGTATGGCAATTCATAAAAAAGTCAGATTCAAATTCACTACAGGTGCTGCTCGATTTATGATGGGGTTACATTCTGAAAGAGTTGAATGTACTGTAAACTGAGAAGTTTAATATATACTGTATATGCAGTATATCATAATGCAGCCAACCTTAACCATGAAGCCATGAAAGCATTAAGCTACAGTTGGGAAAAATCATTGACCCAAAACTTATTTTATAATAAAGTGTTGAACATTTCATGTAATTTATTGAACCATGTGCTGAAAAATGAAGAATAAAGACAGGCACTGCTGCCCGGATGCCCCAGCTTAGGCAGGTGAACATCACACTATATATCACCTGGCCAGAGAAAATTAAGAATGTGGTTTCTGCTGAATGTGTATTTATGTTTATTATGTAATTCCCATCATAAAGCTGAAAATCGTACAACAAATCATTGGACAACGAGAAAAGCTTGTAGATACACAGCTCGAAAGCTACATATATGAACATCCAAGGATTGCGCTGTCTGGAATCCATACATCAGACAATGCCGGAACCACCTAGACTTGACAGGGCTTAAACAAGAGGGGCTCAGCTGGTAGAACACTGGATCCCAAATGCTAAGCCTCTTTGGTTTAATCCCTTACTCTGGCAAAGGGAAGACTGTTTGTTTTGTGGTTGAGTTACAGTTTCCTGGCAGTGCCTGATAGCTGGTTCCTGGGCAGTGTAAATCCAGGTGGTCCTAACATCATTTGATGGTTTCCAGATTGTCGCGCTCCATACAGTTCTCTGACTGTATCTATTGGATTACCTACAATATGTCCAGCAGCAGGTTTGAGTGTCACTTCTGCTATGGGTTTACTTGACCAGATCTGGGGTGCCCCCACATTACAACATTGGAGTCCTCTTGCGATGTTGCCCCCGACTGACTTAAGTCTGGCTACTGCTGTGAAATAAATGTAAGGAAACCCTTTCAGCAACATTATTAAATGACAAAGGAGTAAATGGTGCCCCATTTATTTTTTTTCTCCCAATCATGTAAACAGTACTGTGATCTGGAAACAGTAATACACTGCAGACACTGCATGACTTCACAAGAGAAAACAAATAGAAACAAATACTGATTTAGTGAAAACATACTGAATGCATTTTTTTCCAAACTTCTGGAATGCCTGAAGATATTCATAAATATATAGATAAAGAACTCTACAGCAATAAACTTTAGATTCATTTCCCTCCGTCTTCGTTGGGAAAGTAAAATCAATGCATCATTCGATGTATTTTTAAGACTGATAAAAAATAAAGGCAGTGGGCATCCTATAGATGCCATGCTGCCATTTCAACCTCAACAGGCCCAAGGCTCCCTGATTAAGTCTTCTGTGTGAAAGAAACATCAGCCTTCCTGAACTTGTTAAACACAGCTTTACAACCACACTGAGACAATCTAGATCTGACAAAGAATCTAGACGGAAAGTCTACATCGTGAGCATCCTGATCCCTTCAATACTGACGTACACCACTTACTTGTGGTACATTTCACAGTACATTTTCATTTAAGTCAATAGAAACACTGTGGTTACAAGGTCTCCTTCTTGTTGAACTTCAAGGAATACCCAATTGCCGTTTCTAAACATTCAACCAAGGAACCAGCTGAGAGAAAGTCCAGCTCTACTTCCATAAATTTAATGTAGATGCAGGAAGAGAAGCCTGTATGCCTGGAGCAGTTTTCCTGCAGAAACGTGTTGATGGCCGAGGGTCCGCAGTGACTGTAGCGCATCCCTGAACTCTGAAAGTGCTGGAACAGGCATTGCTGAAGGGTTCGCTCTTCTGCTATGCCGAGGTAGCAATAGGTTACTTTGGCTGAAGTCCTCTTTCGTGTTTTTTCATTTTCATCGTGTTCTCTTTCATGTGTTCCAGACGAGGAACCACTGTTTTCTGAGCTACTAGTCTCCATTTCCTCCTCGTATCCGATGGCGTAAAGGCCGTACGTTTTTGGGACGCCATCTGGCAGGAGGTAGCCTGAAGTGTTTTTTTGTGCAACAGGAATCCAGTCCACCTTCATGTGCAGCTCCAGACAGCGTGCTTCACTGATTGTGATGTCTAGAAATTTATAATACACATTCTTCCAGTTCATCTTCTGCACCTTGGTCATAATCACCCTGCCTTCTGTCTTCTCCGGGTTGAAGTACTCCCGCAGACGCTTTCCCAGAGGCACCTGGGAGCTGATCTCAGCGTAGTGATAACGGATTTCCTCACGCCACCGTGTGTTGTAGCCCACACCAAATATGGCCAGCTTGTTGGAAAGGTGCAGACGAGAGAAATCCGTCCATGTCTGGAAGTGCTCCCATTTGACGTCCACTGATTCTAGGATGCGCATCACATTATGCATCGCTTCCTGTTGCCTGTCAAAAATAGGAAATCAGAGAAAGAGACATATGATGTACAAAGCAGGCAGCATATCGGTGGAGACAGCATTTGCATGAAATAGAAACGTACAAAATGACAACAATAGAGGCTAAATAGCACTGACATTGATATTAAAATCAGAGCATCATCACTATAAAGGACATGTATGCATCACTTAATGTCCATGACGCCCGTTATGCGACCTGTCCAAACACTGCAACATAAACCATATTTAGCAATGCTTTATGGGATAGCGTTTACTGGGTTCTGACTAAACAGCATTTAACATCTAAACTAATCAGCGTTCATTTGCTTTAACATCCAAGGTCTTAAGAAGTGTAATAGAAAATAAAAATCAGTTTTATATACACTTAATAAAGGTCTGCAATAAAGGTAAAAAAGACTGAAAAGTTATACAATCCAACCCTTGCAACACTTGCTTACAGAAAAGAAAAATCACAATCTTGAAAGCAGAAAACAGCTTTTTTAGATTTTCATTACTAGAGTTTCAAATTCACAATTTGGTGTTACAAATTTACAAAGATGACACATGTTGTACTGTATAGCACAACACCATACTATTTTCTTATATTTTGAGGTGAAATGTTAATTAATTAATTAATTAATTAACATTATTGATTAAATTAAAACACTATGGTCAAAGTATATTAACTACTGTGTGACAAGGGTAATGTCAATTGCCTTCCTGTTACAGATCATACTCATTTTCACATTTCTACCATATACATTTCTTGTAGT
>JAUZST010005878.1:0-15238 GCA_034779995.1 Parotocinclus haroldoi
TATATATACCTGGACATTTAGATCAAGAAATGCCAAATTCCTGGAAAGCAGAAGAGAATCGGTGTATGTACACAAAAAACTGGATCAAACATGCCCTGTATATGAACAAAGGAATTAGACACACACACATTCTACTGGAGCTTTTATGACGTCCCATTTTAAATGCACTGGCATTAATATGGACTTCCTGTATTCTGGGAAGGCTTTATTCAGGATTATGTGTCTGTGGGAATGTTTGCAAATTCCAGAAGAGCATTTTTGAGGTCAGAAACTGACCCACTGATGATCGACGAGAGGTGGATTGAGGTCAGAACTGTGTGTACCAAGTTCAACCGTTGTTTCCTAAGCTCATTTTGTTTGTTTATCCACACTTGTGTGGCTCAGCCAAATTTAAACCTTCACTGTGAAATATGCAAGCCTTTTTTTTTTTCCCTCTTTGGGAAGAAACAGCTTGGCGGCTGAAATGTTGATTTATCTCTAGAGTTGCTCTAGCACTTTCATTAGTTCCTACTGGGAAATTAGTGATCCAGGTGTAAGCATACAGTAGAGACAGCACAATGGTCCCATTTATACTTCTATGTGAAGAACTTTTTAAACACCTGTATTTGGAGTCAATTATCGGATGTGTCACCAGTCAGCCAGATTCAAATCTAATTGCTGTATCCTGTGTAATATGTACATGTTTGTTTCCAATATATACAGACAATATAGCAATGCAAATAAAGAGCTGCAGTGAGTGGGCAACTGTCTACATGTATACATGTACAACTGCAAAGTTTTATACAATCACTGTTATCCTGTGTCCTTGCTAAAGTTTATTGTCCTTTTATAAACTCCTTCAGGGCTCTCCTAGAGCAAGTGGAGCACTGGCAGAGTTTCCTGGCACTGGTCAATATGATTATGTTCTGCACTGGCATTCCAGGCCATTACCCTGTCAATGAGACCACCAGCTCCCTCACGCTCACATTCTGGTACACTCTTCAGGTATGTACCCATTAAGCTTTGCTGCAGTCTGATGAATTACACTCCTGTCTTTAAATAACTCAGGCTATATTGTGATAGTGAAGCTGCTGACCCTGAGCTGCAGCTACACTGCTCATAAAAATGAGGGGATATTTCAAAATAGATATACAAGTGATTAAAAAAAGAAGTGTTCGGTTTAGTTAATGAAACAAAATAATCAGAAAAGCAAATAAAGTCAAATGAAATGCAATCTCAATTATGGTGATTGAATAGCAAGTGACATATTCATGGGGGTGAACAGAAGCATGTTAAAAAGCAATCACTTCATCCTCTGGGAGTCGAGTACTTACCAGGGTATTAAAGTAGAATTGTGCATGATCACTAGTCCATTAGTGAAATACAGCACTCGGTTCTCGTTGTTTGCTTGGTACTCTGCTCACTTGCTTAAACTTGTAGGAGTGGAGCCAAATGACTTGTTTCTGTTGAAACTCGACTCCTGAATCATGTTTCAGTACACAGTGATTTAGATTCACAACAGTTCTTGTTCAGTAAAGATCTATGTTGTTGTTTTTTTTTTCCTTTTGTCCATCTACATGGGTACAAAAATGGTTAGTAATGACAGCAAACCGAAATGACTGAATACTTTTGGCTTTTAGGCTCAGCAGCATTGGCTTTCACTTTCAAGCCATTGCACGCTTTATTATTTTTAAAAAAGCTTTGTGTTAATGGTTTTGACCAAATGCAGGTTAAAAACATTTAATTTTGGCGCATTTTTAATTTACATTCTTTAATCTTAAATCTTTAATTTACAGTACTTCTTTATGAGGAAAATGTGTGCTTTTTTTACCCTTGACAAACTTTCTGGAACGAATTAATAATGGGACCAATGTAGGTTTTCATTTTATTTTATTTTATTCAGTGTGGGATATACATGTATCTTTGACAGAGAGATTGAAGGTGGTGGTGATGATTATTATACACCCCATTTTTTTATTGGAGCTGTGCCTTGATTTTTCGTTGAGACAGCCAATGTTTTGGTTTCTTGGGTTATTTATTCAGTGTGGCATTTGGCACCTTTGTCTATGTCTGTTTTCCCTCTCTGTTTTATCTGTTTAATCTGCTGTTTAGATCTACCAGTGATCAATTCTCTAATTTTAGACTTGTTAATCTGAAGAAAATAATCATGCCCTGATACGAGATACAGATTGTTGATTGTGTTTTGTGTTATGGAGAGCCCAGGGTGTTATTGTCAGATACATATTGAAACTACAGCATAGTTGAGACTGTCAATTATGTAAGTGTATAGAGAAATGTGCTGGATTCAATATGTACTGTGTTTCTTTATGCAGTCTGTGTATATTCGTGTCGGTCTGCATTTGTGTCCGTCTGTACGTCTCAGTCTCTCTCTCTCTCTCTCTCTCTCTCTCTCTCTCTCTCTCTCTCTCTCTCTCTCTCTCTCTCTCTCTCTGTGTGTCTGTGCGTACGTGCGTGTGTATAGACTTACCAGCCACTTTATTATAGCTGTTCAACTACTTGTTAACACTAATATGTAATCATCCAATCAAATGTCATCGACTTCATCTATTTAGGCAGAAAGGTGATATGTGACTTTGGTTGAAGCTGATAGAAAGTTAACAGTAATTGAAATAACCAGTCACCTTGAAGCACATGGGCTGCTGTCAGCTAAAAACAGGCAACTGAAGCTACAATTTATTTCTCATTACAGACCAATGGGACTAATTTGCCTGTTGTTGCTATGTAATGTCTACTGTATAAATACTTAACTGCTTTAGGATTCAGCCAAAGCTTTTTGATCACTAGTGACTCTTTGGATCTACTTTTAACGCAGCTCTCGTTCGGCTCTGGCTGTGGCATGGATCTTTCTGCTTTCGCAAAACTACTTGGCGAGCTTCATTTTAGGGTGATAAAGATTTCAGATGGAAGTTCTTCTCCTCTACTCCCCATCTTCACACCCATTATACTTTAAATATGTGGCACTGTTTTAGCAAATGATGTATATGTTTTAGGAACGATGTATACAGGGTAGGTTAAAAATCAAGACACAGCTCTCAACTCTTCCCAGATGTGATACACAATGCTGTGTCTAATGCGAAGCAACAGTAAGTTTTTCTGCTGGATAAAATGGTGTGTTATGTGTTTGTTGCAGGATGACATAATGTCCTTTGAGGCACAAAAGCAGGCAGTATATCTGCAAATCTACAGACCTGTATATTTCCAACTGGTGGATGTGCTGCTCCACAAAGCCCAGTTCCCCACTGATGAGGAGTATGCCTCCTGGTCTTCTGATGAGAAGGAGCAGTTCAGGATCTATAGGTATGTTTGCACTGTGTCATTCTTATAAGATGTCAAGGCCTTTCGACAAAATAAGTGGAGATGGCTTTAGAAAACACATTTTGTATTTTTTTTTACTGAGTTTTTATTAAAAGTGTGCCATAAGAACAAAAGTGCCCTGTCAAAGAAATAGTGTTTATTGTCTGTCAGCAGATTATACCAAGTTTCGTTGAGTCAGCACTGAAGATAGTGACATCAGTGCTGTTTGCGCAAAGCTATTTATAGTCCTGTTGTTAACTCTGCTTCTTTGCTGTAGGGTGGACATTTCTGACACTCTGATGTATGTCTATGAAATGCTGGGATCAGAGTTACTCAGTAACCTGTATGACAAACTCGGCAGGCTGCTTACCAACGTAGAACAGCCGACGTCCTGGCAGGTCAGGAAATGCACACAAACTGGACGTTCACGCCCCTTTCGTCAATTCAGCCTGGTTTGTTTGTTATCACTTGTTTATTTCCCCAGCATACAGAGGCTTTGCTGTATGGTTTCCAGTCCATAGCAGAAACGATGGATGTGAACTACTCTGATGTCATTCCTGGCCTGATCGGTCTCATTCCCCGAATCAACATCAACAATGTGCAGCTTGCAGATACAGTCATGTTCACCATAGGTTTGTATGAAACATGTTTTAGTAGAGTGTAAATCCATTTACTTTGCACATCTGTTACTACATTTATGTACAATAATGCCCTCAGAGCAAGAAACGTACAAGACGGCATCTTGCACGCTCTTGCATACACAGCTGATGAACCATAATATTAGAACCACTGACAGGGGGATTGAATACCATTGGCTGTATGGTGCTGTGGGCAGTGTTCTTCCAGGGAAAAATGGGTCCCTTGCGTATGTGTAGTTGTTGTTGGAGATTGATTGCAGTATTCTTGGCCGTTTTTTTTTCCCCTCCAAGAATTGTAAATAGCAGCATAAATATAACTTTTCTTCTATGTTTCTTTTAATTAAACTTTTGCTATTAAAAAGAAAGAGGTGTCTGGCTCAGCACTCACATTCAGTGAGGTGATGCTTTTTTAAATGTTTTATTATTGCTCTGTATGTTTACTTTCATCATGCATTCTACAAACAGCACTCACTGTGAAGTAACAAATAACACCAGATCACTGCTCCCTCACTAATACTGCACTATACAGGACGAGACTCTTTTTAGTGCACTTTAGAGCACAGCTGTAATCGAACACGTCCTCATCATCAGTGTGTGACAGCGCCAGTCTGTCTAATAAACAAACGCAGTTTAAAGCTGGAACTGTGTTTAAAACAGAACTGAATTGTGCATTAATGTTGGTGAAAGCAGTGCGTTTTTTATGTTATCAGTGCATCTTTATTTTTGCTGTGGCAAATACCATTTAAACAGACTAAGCACACCCCTTGATGGTGTGTGCAACGGTCAAATGCATGCATGCCTTCAACATTTGGGTCACTTGCTTTTAACCGTTTCTTTCTGTATTCACGACCCACACACATGCACAAGGGAAAGAACGTATAGTAAACATAAGTCATCGCTGAAGATTTGAAGGCTTTTGAAGATGGCAGGATAAGGTTGGGATTTGATAAATCCTGGGCTAAATAATGATAAATGCTGGGCTCTCATTATTTGTATATTCATTTACGTTCAGACTGGGATTAAAGTTGTTCTGTGCAGAAGTCTTACGTCTTCTATATTTTTCAGTTTGTATTTCAGTGTGCTTATTATTTATTTAAGTTTTGGTAGTCACTGCATTTTGTAGATCTAAAGTTAGACTGTAGTCCATCTCTTTTTTTTTTTTTTTTAATATACTTTGTTTGTCTCCTTTAATCTGCTCTCTACATAAAGTCCTCACTGATCAGACACTATTTGGGTGCTGGATCTTTCTCAGCATTACGGTGACACTGATGTGATGGTGCTGTGTTCGTGTGTGTTTTTCTGGAACAATTGTATCAGACACAGCAGTGCTGCTGGAGTTTTAAAACCACTGCTTACTCACTATCCACTTTATTAGAGACATTCACCTTATTCCTCCACCTTATAGATGTAGGTGGTTTTGGCTGGTGAACTATGTTCAGTCCATCGGCCTCACTGAGGAGTTTTTTATGCCACTGCTCAGCCTGATCCAGTCATACCGTCACAATACATCAACACTCCACCAGCACATTCGTGTCACTGCAGTGCTGAGAAAGATCCACAACCCAAATGACCATGACCATTACGGAACAGAGTAAAGGGGACTACCAACATGTGTAAAGAAGCAGATGGACTAAATAAATATAAACTGAAAAATATAGAATGCCTAAGGCTTTTGCACAGTATTCTATAGAAGCCTAACTTGTTCCAAGATACAAATGCAAGTAATGCAAGACCAGTTTACTTGAATTATGTAGCGTACATATAGCAGCTGGGGCTGTGTTCAGTTTGTATATTTGATGAATTTTGTTGTCTTTCTACAATACTAAACTTCTACTTCAACCAGATCTTTCTTTAGCAGTCATTAATAAACGCTATTCGTTCTTATTTTTGCCGTGCCATTCTCTGATTGTCTCTCTTTCTCTATAGGAGCGTTGGCAGAGTGGTTAGCAGATCACCCAGTCATGTTGAGCAGCGTGTTGCCGTTGGTTTTACAGGCGTTGGGGAATCCAGACCTGTCCATTTCTAGCGTTTCCACACTAAAGAAGATTTGCAGGGAATGCAAATATGACCTGCCACCCTATGCTACTAACATAGTAGCGGTTTCACAGGTGAGGTGACATGTGATTGTGCACCACTAACAACCTTACAAAGTAAAAAAGGATTACAGTACAAATGATGACATAATGGCTAAAAGAATGCGCATAAATGTAGGTTGCGACTAGTAAGTCAAAAACGGCAAAGGAAAAAAAAAAATACGGAGAGGAACGTACATGACAGACTCTCACATCCGATTCAGACAGAGGTGTAAATGGAAGAGGACGTCATTAAGAAAATGTGATAGGTGAGAGGAATCACGTGCCAGCAGTTGGTATCACCAGGGATGCAAGTCAGGACTGTTTGAGAAATTCTGGGATGGTGGCTGGCATGATGGGTAAATAGACAAATAGAAAACAGTCCAAATCGAGAGCTTAATAAATGGAATACATAGTTTTAATGGTTGTAAAAATCAGAAGTTAAAATGCTGTATGTTTCTTTCACGATCTTGTACTGGTCAGTGCAGATGTGTACAGTTTAAGAAACAGCATATCAATAGAGAAAATGTCTAAGACATTAGAAACATGACATTAAAATCAAACCAGCTAACTTTCCAGTTTGCTTTCAGCATGTACAAACCTATTTGGGTTCCGATACACACAAACCAAGATATTTAAAAACGATCAGTTTAATAATAATAATTGGGCACTTTTAAGGTACACCTTCTTGTTTCTACACTTATTGTGCATTTGATCAGTTCCACTGACCATACAGTTGCACTTTATAATTCTACAGATGGAGACTGTGTAGTTTGTTTCTCCACATACTTTGATACTCTGCTCTCTAATGGTCAGGATCCCCACAGATCAGGTATTGTTAGTGTTCCTTTTTGTAGATGTAAAGTCAGAGACAGCAGCTCATCTGTTGTTGCACAGTTTTTCACACATCGGTGCTCACAGGATGCTGCCTACAGGATGCTGGTGGCTGGACATTTTTGATTGCTGGTCTATTTTCAGTCAGCCAGGGTCACTGATGTATTTTATACATTTCAGCAGCACTGCTGTGCTGATCCACTCATAACAGCACCACCCACACTAACACCCACCCACCACTAGGTCAGTGTTACTGCAGGGCTGAGAATGATCTACCACCCCAAAAGTACCTGACCTCTGAGGATCCTGACCATTAGAGAACTGGGTAAATGAGAATAACAAAGTACACTGCTCACAAATTAGGGGAGATTTCAAAATGAATATGAAGAGAATCCCACACTGCTGGACAGTCTGATCTTGTCCATGCCCCATCACTGTCACTATGTTTTGGCAGTTTTGTTCTACTGAACAGTTAATTCGGGGAACTCGCATCCAATTTGATTCTGTTCACCCCCACAAATATGTCACTTGCTACTCAATCACCATAATTTTATCTTATTTAATTTAATAAGTTTGATCTTATTTATGTAGTCGAACAACTTTCTTTGACTTGCCTTGCGTTTCTGATGATCTTGTTTATTGAAATATTATATTATTATTAATATATATTATATTCATTTTGAATATCCCTAGAAACCTTGAATAGAGTCTGGAACTGTAAAACTACGGTGCTTTTATATGGTATATGAGCAGATAAAGTGATTGGTGAGTGTATATACTCCTTAATCTCAGATATCAGGTATTCTCCAATTTCTTCCTTAATACTAATTCAGACTTTAACACCCATGTCTGTTCCATAAAGTAAGGTTTGAAAAATTTAGGCAGCTCCTTGAAATAGATTTCTTATCAGGTTTTAGCCAATTTTTAGCAAATGGTTGGGTGGGTGTGTTCTGTAGGGAATATTGTTTAGGGTACCATTTTGGACAAAGTCTATAACTACTAGCGCCTGCAAGTCAAGAAACAAAATGCAGTTAACAGGGTTCATTTGACAGCCTTAATTATGAGCTAATGTTTGATTTTTATTTTGCTCCTTTCTTTGCCCTTCCTCTCTCCCTTATACAGGAAGTCCTTGTCAAACAGATACACAAGGTCAGTATTTTATTTCTCTTCTAATTCTAAAGTGTTGCCTTTAGACTGAGCTATGACGTCTACTCACTCGTTTTATTGCTCTCTCTCTAGACGAGTCAGTGCATGTGGCTAATGCAGGCTCTAGGTTTTCTCTTGTCAGCACTGCCAGTGGAGGACATCCTACGTAACCTTCACTCTCTCATCACACCGTACATCCAGCAGCTGGAAAAACTGGCTCAAGAGACGGTGAGAATCAATTATGCAGTCTCAGAAACACATCTAACCATTATGTCCAAATGTTGACCACTTCAAGATCACATAGTGTAGGAGTTTTATTTGATTATTGACATTTTGTAAATATCTGTTTTTATGGCATTTTTCTACATTTAAAAACCAAACTCTGGCCCTACAGATTTAAGGAGTGGCACGCTTGCCCTAATAGTCAGTATTAATTATGATTATAGCATGTTTTATGGCAGATCTGTGGATCTCTGCAGGGTGTATCACAATGACTCGGCAGATATGTCGAGATGTCGAGATTTTGCGACCTTTTTCCACTTCACAGAGACCATTACCAAAGAGCCTTTTCATCAGTATAGCCAAACCCTGTTATCCAAATAGGGTAAAAAAAAAAATAGCCTACTCCTGGGCATGGCTCCTCTGCTGTCTCTCGGCGAGTGTTTTCAACAATTTCATCTAAAATACTGTAGAAATAAAGTATACCAATTAGGCTCAAATATGGCTTGTGTTGCAGCCACCTCTCAAGACTAAAGGAAGGCAAGCATCAAGAATATTCTCTGAACTGGCATCTTGTTTGAAGTATTTATCGGAATGAAATGAATTCAGAATTTTAAAAAGGTTAGACAAAAAAGAATATACGGTATGTTTGTTGTTTTATTCATTGTTTGGTTGTTCCTATATGCATAAGTAGGAACTATGTCCGTTGTTGCACACAGACAATTTTATAAGTTTTAGGAAAAGTTAGTACCCTGCTTAACACTACATGCATAGTGCCGACTTCATTTGGATATTACCTGGAAGTGCAGAGTTTCGGTCATTTAACCGCTATGACTTCCTATTAGTAGCGCCGCATGGAATTGACCTACTTAAAGATTTAAGGTATTTAAAAGGTGATATTGCATTGTCTGTTCTTGAAATTAACGTTTCTTCAAGTAGGCTCATTCCCTCTTGCTTGTGTAAAGCCAGCGAGCTATGTTTATTTATGCTTATTTTCCATCGTGCTTGTTTATTTTTTGCTTCTACGTTGTGTGTTATATTTAAGATTTGACTGTAAGTGAAGGAAGATAAGAAATATGTAGGCTTTGAGTGCTGTGTAGATGGTAGTGAGTCAGTGGCATCTCTGAGGCAGTGTTCTTGTGAATTTAGCCTTTATATACTGCTCACAAAAATTAGGGGACATTTCAATATGGTATGTTTCATTTTGAAATATCCCCTTATTTTTATGAGCAGTATATTTACATTACAGTGCCATTAAAAACACTGTGTTGTGATGAATAATCATTTCATTGATCAGTGATCAATAACCTCTTCAACGGAACACGTGATCATTAAGCGGTGCATACCTGTAGTTCTTTTATTGTTGAAATGATAACATTTTTAGACATCATGCTATAAATGTTGCAATATGAACTGCTTATTCCAAGTGTGGTGTTGTTTTTGCACAAGCTAATTTGCACAGACTAAATCTTAAACCCCAGCTTTAGCTGGTTACACACTGGGTCTGTTCTTGTTTTCGAATGTGTTGTTTAGAAAATGCTACATGTGTTTGTTGTTGGTTTCTCTCTTATCTTGGCGTCGCTCCATATGAACAGACTCTGGAATGTGTTGTGATTATGATTGTGGAACATTTCTCAGTGGGGCCAGATTGTGTTTCACTGGGTTCCAGAAGCAATGCCCTTAAAACCAAGATGAAACTAATGAACACAGATGCACTAAAGCTCAGGGCCATGTTACCGTAACCGGCCATGTTATTGCTTATGAACCAGAATTTTTTTTCTTTGGTCTCTTACGTTGGTTTCTCCAAACCCCAAGCATAACGCACATGCAGCCGTAACATGGTAATGGCACATGCAAGTGTGAGACTGTATTTTACTGATTTCTATTATTGCATCATTGTTTGTTTTCAAACATGAATGCCTAATTACACATGATGTGATACAGGGTTTTTTTGTGATCTCTTTACTTAAGACACCATTTTGGCCAGTTTACACACAGCAGATCTGATACTAGATATTAGATTTGAGCACCTATTACCTCCAGTTTGTCAGGCATCAGATGATTAAGCATGATGAAAAGCAAAAAAATTGGTCCCAATAGAGTGACCAAAGGCTTTTTCTCACTTTTTATTAAAAGAGGAGTACTAAATGGCGTTTTTTTTTTTTTTTCACTTGTACACCAACAGAGCCAGCTTTCTGTTGTCTGGCTTTTTCGACTTGCATTACGTCAGACTTGAAAATCAGACTCTTTTTCAGCTCTGTCAAACAGTGACACCTACTGATAAGATTATCATAGCATCCTGTGGCTATTTTTAGCACCATCTCTTGTACTTTATACAATCAACAAAACCACTGACTGCCAGGAGGAGGTCTAATATGATGATGGTCTAATGTGATTATTTATTAATTAAATAGATGAATCTAGCTAAAAATCATTTTAAGGCTTTCGAGGAACTTCTTAACAGTGCAGTTTCCCCCCAACAAAACATTTTTGTTGTTTTTGTATTTTATAGTCGACTTATTACCTTCAAGTTCCAAGGACATCCTTGAGACATCCTTTAGCTACCAGACTGTGAAGACTGGACTGTTCTAGAACCTGCACATCCCCTCCCAGTCTTTGCTGAAGTTGGGCTTGTATTAGACCTCGTCACCAGTATAGACATCTGACTCAGTCTCCCTTTCTACGAATCACACGCCTGTTGTCATGGCACAACCAGCAGCCATTAGATCCTGGTAGCTGCTCAATGACTCTATAACTGCTCTTGTTTCTCCCACCTGAGTGGTAGTCCGTCTCTCACTCTCTCACCAGCTGCGTCAGTGAGCTGTAATTCAAGTCTTGCTTACAGTTTCTATTAAACACTCTAGTTTTGAATCTTCAGCATTTACTGTGGATCAAGAGATTTGTTGTGGGGACGTGCACCCAGAGTGGAGGGTGGAGGGTGTTGGTGGCGTTATACTGAAAATACACTTTTATATGAAGCATATGAGGCGATTTTTCACAATTTTAACAATGTTTTACAGTAGTCGGGTTTGTCAAGATTTCATATTTCTTCTGCATAACCTGCGCATGCACAAAACCTAACATGGCCAGGTCAGTTTTTTTGTCAGTTTTCTTAGTCCAAAGTGACTTTGTCACTGTTGACTTTTTATATATCTGGTTGTTTTTTTTTCCCTTTTCTTTAAATTGCGGGATCTGGCAACCCCAGAAAAGAAACACGGCACCCTATAAACGGTGACCGGTGACTTTGTGGAGATGCTGCACAATATGCTCTAGAAACTGAGAATTTTGATTATTTATTATTTAAGTTTGAAGTTGACATCACTTATTTATTTAAGCTTGTTGGCTGGTTGCAAAATAGAAATCCAATTATAACATGAATCATGTAAGCCCAGAGGTTTCCCATTATCTGATGATTTAAGTGCATGTATACCCGTTGATCAGATTACTAATGAAAGTTTCTGCAGTTCTCAGACTATTGAGTGCTTGTAAATGCACTCACTGTAAGCGTTATGTTACTTTAGTCAGCCTTAACATGTTAGGTAAGCTCAGGTTGCAGTAGATATGGTTTTGATCGCGTTACTGTTTGATACATAGTAGATTTGTACTGCTTAACAAGCACTGCGCTATTTAACCTGCTTCGGTCATTGATGTTAAGTAACAGTACTTTTATTTACATCATGCAGATACACCGTCTTAAAAGGAGGGGGTATTTCAAAATGAATCTGAAGCAAGTAAAAAAGACTCATTTAGTTTTATTTCATTAAACAAGATCATCAGAAATGCAAATGTAAAGTCAAAAATGTAAAGTTTGATTATGCAAATGAGATGCAAATTATAGTGATTGAATAGCAAGTGATATATTCATGGGGGTGAACAGAAGCATGTTAAACTGGACGAGAGTGCCCCACATTGACTGTTCAGTAGGTTGTATGGTCACCCAAGACTACCAAAACACACTGACAGTGATGGGGCAGGACAGGATCAGATTGTCCAGCAGTTCTTGTGGGATTCATATTCATTTGGAAATCTCCCCTAATTTTTGTGAGCGGTGTACTATGCTCTATATACCTTCAAATAATACCTATTTTTTGTCTTTCTCTCCGCAGCCAAACCCCTCTAATAAACTGGCCATCATTCACATCCTGGGACTGCTGTCCAATCTCTTCACTACACTGGACATCACTAAGCAGCAGGAGGACGAGTCTGGAGAGAGTGCGCCGCCTGTCAAATCCAGCCCTCCCCAAACTGGTCCCAATCCTGTGAGTAATCAAGACATGTACTACACTTTGTTCAAGTACAGTGTTCTATACAGGGGTTTACAGATAACAGCTGTCTCTCTTTGTCTCTCCCCTCTCTCTCCCCCTCCTTTTTGTATGTGTGTTTTAGGTAGTGGTGGTGTTGCAGCAGGTCTTTGCACTTATTCATACTGTTCTCAGTAAATGGCTGAATGATTCTCAAGTTGTGGAGGTAAGATTCTTATTTTTGCATTTACAAACCAATGTTTCACATGTATATCATTTCCAAAATCTTTGTCTTGTATTCAGCTTTTTCTTGTGGAAAGAAGTTTTAATTCAAGTGAATTTCTCTCTCCCCTGCCCTTCTCCCCCTTTCCTTCCCTTTCTCCCACCATCTCTCTCCCTCTCCCTCCCACTCTCCCACTATATACCCCTTCTACATACCTCCCTCAACTCCTACCTGCTACTCTCTCTTTCCCTTCTACTATCTCCCTCCCTAACTCCCATAACACTACCTCCCTCTCTCTTTCCTACCTCACCTCCCTCCCTCCCTCCCTCCCTCCCCAACTCACTGCCTTTCGCCCTTTCTAACTCACTGCCTCCCTCCCATAACACTACCTCCCTCTCTCTTTCCTACCTCACCTCCCTCCCTCCCTAACTCACTGCCTTCTGCCCTCTCTAACGCACTGCCTCCCTCCTTCTCTCCCTCGCCCATCACTAACTTTTGCTCCCTTCTCTTCTATTTGCCCTTCGTCCTCTCCTTTGCTTCCTCTCTCTCTCTCTCTCTCTCTCTCTCTCTCTCTCTCTCTCTCTCTCATATCCTCTCTCCCTTCCCCCCCCACCATCTCCCTGTATCCTTCTCCCTCAGGCTGTGTGTGCTATCTTTGAAAAGTCCGTGAAGACACTGCTCCATGAATTTGCTCCTATGGTATCACAGCTAAGTGAAATGTTAGGCCAAATGTACAGCACCATACCACAAGCATCTGCACTGGACCTAACACGCCAGGTACCAGCATTATACACCCATGAGTCATTCATACATGCTGATCATAGTCAGTCTTGTGTTGACATGTTAAATGTAATGATGTAGCTTCAGAAACCAGCTGCCTTGTTGCCTTAGCTATGTACAGTAATGTCATGCAGTTAAGTGACATTTCCCGTACCGACCCTTTCTTGTTACAGTGTCTTGAAAAAGCCTCTTTTAAAAATGTATTCTTTTTTTTTAACACAATGTAGTTTTTACAGGTCAAAAGACAAACAATGTGAAGTTATAATGAAGCTCAAGCTAATTCTCTATTGAGTGTGTTTAATGATGGTGTTCCTTTTTGTTTTGTTTACTAGATGATGCATATATTTGCCAATGAGCCAGATCACTTCCCTCCTATCAAAGCCCTGTTTGAGCTGGTCACCTCAGTCACTCTCACTATCTTTCAGCAAGGTATGCACTGCAAATTATTCTTATTCTCTTTTCATTGCTTACATTTAATCATATGCACTGTCCTGAATCTATTTATTGGCTTAAGCACTATAGATATACTTCAGATATCCGCATTAAAATTGTTATGCCTTACTTATCGTTCAAAATAGTTGCGTAAAATAGGATGTTATGTGAATTGCAGGTTGTGTGTACACCTAATTATGTGCAGCCTATGAGTCAAAACGCACTCTGTTATTAAGTACACGTTTCACTAAGTACACTTCACTAAGTAGGGAAGGCTCACCTTAAAATAATAATAGACACTTCAGTAAATATATAAGCCAGTAACATTAGTATGGCTTAGTCATATGTATTATGACTAAATAAATCACCCTGATCAAAAGTTTATGTACCCCGATATATTTTGGCATTATATATATATATATATATATAAAACCTGCACACAAATTGGCACATGCAGGTATAAATGTAATATTTTCTTGTAATTAGTGCGTGTATATAAAAAGTCTGTGAGTTTATGGGCCCCTTACAGGCCCAGTAAGGACAATAAGGAGACACTTGAAGAAAAATGGGTTGCATGGTTGTGCCGCCAGAAGAAAGCCAACGAACAAAGTCAATGCCACAAAGCAGCCTTCTCACAATACTCCAGACAGAACAGAAACAAGCCTTAACATTTCTGGAACAAAATTATTTGTGTTGAAACCAAAATTGAACTTTTTGGCCACAACCATAAATGATACATTTGGAGATAAAAAGTACACCATACCTACTGTGAAACACTGAGGTGGCTTGGTGATGTTTTGGCAATGTGTAAACTGCACAGGCACAGGGAACTTGGTCAAAATTGATGGCAATATGAATGCAGCAATTTATCAGGAAATATTGAGGCAAATTTGCACTCATCAGCCCAGAAGCTGCACACGGGACGCACTTAGATGTTCCAACATGACAATGATCCAAAACACAAGGCCAAGTCGACCTGTCATTGACTACAGCAGAAAAATGTGAAGGTTCTGGAGTGGCCATCTCAGTCTCCTGACCTTAATATCATTAAGCCATTTTGGGGAGATCTCAAACGTGCAGTTCATGCAAGACGACCTAATAATTTACAGGAACAGGAGCCATTTTGCCAAGAAGAATGGACAGTTTTACCATCTGAGAAAATTAACGGCCTCATTCACACCTACCGGCCTCATTCACACCTACAAAATACTTCAAGCGGTCATTAATATATATATATATATATATTTTTGTATGTGTGTATGTGTGTATGTGTGTGTGTGTGTGTGTGTGTGTGTGTGTGTGTGTGTGTGTGTCTGTGTGTGTGTGTGTGTATGTGTGTATCTGTCTATTTGTGTGTGT
>JAUZST010005879.1:0-15236 GCA_034779995.1 Parotocinclus haroldoi
GAATTTGCAGACTTCATCCACTCCTTGAATTGATTTGTCCTCAGATCAGCCTTCATCAGTTCCGAAACAGCTTTTTTTTTTTTTCTTCCTCCGGGTATTTTTCAGCAAAAGCTCTGTGTTTTTTCTCGAAATGTCGTTCTGCAGTTGACCTTTTATTTTCAGCCAGTCTCTCTCTCCACAAATTAGGCATACTGGTAAGCTACTCTCGTCAGAGGTAAATGCAAATTCATCTGCCCATGCATCATAATCATTTCTCCATTCTCGGCTTGCCTGGGGTTGAAAGTCTTGATAAATGCACAGCATATTGGTGGGTATGCCAGAGTGTGATGGTTATTTTGAGCGATGAAAAAAATTAAATATAATTTTATATTTACGTTCACAATAATCTTCCAATGTAAAACTACAATTTTAAAAAAGAACTAACACAGATAAAAGACTCTTCAATTAAATACTTATAATTTATTTTCCTAGGCCACATGGAGCTGCAGTATAAGGAGTCAGGTTGCCGACCCTTGCTTTAGATAAATCAGTTTTTGGTATGACCTCAGCTTTAAAACGCCATTTTTGACAATTTTGAGAGCATTCTTTTGAGTAACTGGTCAAGGTAAAAATATCAATGAAAAAACACGTGGTAACGAAGCAGAGGTCTTAGATCTAAGTTGTGATTTATATTTATGAATTTAAGACTCTCACCAGACAGACTCTGCCCACTCTGGATAACACACTGGGGGTGCTACCTCCTGCTGCATCCAAACTCTTTTCCCGGAAGAAAAAATATAGCTTATCGTCATTCCTTTCTGTACTATCTGGAATTTTCTGGATTTTTACAAACACTGGTTCTAAAAAAGAGATACAAATAGTACAGATAATTGGCAACACCCAAATAGAAAAAACTTCAGCATTATTCCAAAATAAGTAACTCCATCTTTCTTTAAATACAGCTCTCTTTCTGTTCACGCCTTACCATTCAGCCATCGAGAGTCATACTGCTCTGTCCTAACAGCAGGCCTGTCTCCTAGAGTCCTGAAAATAGCTGGATCTGTGCCCATAAAGTCCACATGTACTCCAGCATACAGATTCCCATCTGGCAAACGGAGACAAACGTAGAGAATGAAATTAATCAAGATTAATGAAGTGTAGCAGCTTAATAGTTCTACAATCAGACAATAGAAGGGTGATAGAGATCTCACTGATAAGTGCTGCAGCGTTTTCCTGGCGTGGGTCATAGGGACATTTTCCTTTTCCAGAGTCCACATAGCCAGGGACCAGACGGAAGAGATACTCCTGAACACCCACACATACACGATGCACAAGAATTGACTGTGATTGCATTGTGGAAATTAGTGATATTTAAAGAGTGGAACATTGCTCTAAGTAGAAATTGTTTGTGTGTGTGTGTGTGTGTGTGTGTGTGTGTGTGTGTGATGGCTTGAGGGGAGGGGGTTTGAGAGGAGGGGGTGGGTTTTATCCTTGTGGGGATCAAATGTCCTTACGTCAGATAATCATCTGGTCCCCACAAAAATGTTTTTTTTTTAAACAAAGGGTGTGACATTAAGAATATTATTTCATGGAAAATCCCCACAGTAACAGAAAGAAATAACTATGTGAGTGTGTGTGAGGCGGCACATGTATATATCACTGTTAAAGCAGACTTCTTTTTTATGTAAAGTGCTATTTTTTAGTTTTTTGAAACCAAAAGAGTCGAAAGGTTTGGATTAGGAGTAGGTGTAGCATTCGCTACAGTAATCATTATATCAATGGAATTTCCCCACCAGGATAGTGTGTGTGTGTGTGTGTTCACCTCGGCTCTCCAGCCTCTGTTGATGAAGGTGCAAATGGGTTTGTAAGCTCCAGTGCCACATGTATACAGATGAGTCCTGTTCCATGGCTCGATCAGACGTACAAAATTTGCACACTCTCCCTGCAAAGGGGGAAAGAGAAAAGAGGACTTCAACTTCATCCTTTATAATTATTCATCTCATCCTTTAACCACACAGAAGGATCATCCAAACCCCTAAAACCGGCATGAAGGATTTATCACACTGAAAGGACTAATGAAAGACTTACGTGCCCTCCCTTCCCTGCCATCTTACACTCTGCTTTTCTCTGGGGCGTGGCAGGCCAATGGATCTAAGATCAAATGTTAAATCTAATATTATGCACTGTATTTTACTATGCACAGTAAACCATAAATGAGTTACATATAACAGGGTATGTGATGTAAATTTTATGTAACTGATGGTCTTTCTGCTATTTTGCTATGTCTGTTATGTCAGCAAACAACTGTCCCAAAAACAAGCGTGATGTTCATTAAATTCAATGACTATGGTTCTTACAATGAGTGGCTCCTTGTTGATGTTTTGCATGTCCAGTGAGACTACATATTCACAGCTTCCCAGGTAAAGTCGCCCCTGGTCCTGGTCCATATGGAGGATCCGGTAGTCACTGGTGTTAAAAGAGAAGCTGAAAGGCCGGATGGTTCTTGTTTCCAGCAGCTCTGTGGGGTGTAAGGTGGAGCAGATGTCAGCTTTTAGTGTTTCAAAACCTCTTAATATTAAGGCAGTGAGATATTACTAGTTTTTTCTCTTTGAAGCAATATTTATTAACAGTTTAAAAATCTGTTAAAACAGTTCATATCATTAAGTAACAATGTAAACAACTTGTTTTCATTTTGTTACTTATGAGTCTCATTCAAGCAGCAATTTGCTAGCCATTACCCAGGACCTGTGTCTGAGGAAGGGGAAGGAGATGAATGTTGGATTCATTCATTTACTGGTGTAGCAATAGCAAACCCTACATAACAGCATAACGGGGTACATGCTTGCCTTCACCCTTTTATTTCCAGGATAGGTTCCAGACCGCCCATCCAAAATCCATTTCAGCATCTGTACGCTTAGGTTGTGGATCAAAATACGTAATCTAACACACAGAGACAGAGCTACATTTCTCACTGTCATACAGCAGGTGGCAGTAACCTCAGGGCTATTTTCCCTTCCTGCATGAGTTGCTCTGGCTGTGTCCCTCTGTTTCTATTGCTAAGTGGGAACAGGGGAGCGGAGCAGGTGCGGAGATGAAAAATGATTTCAGCTGTCTGAGCTTGCTTAATGTTTCTGTCCTAAAAGTCTCTCACTGTCCATCTACGAACAATGTCAACACTTAAAACGATACACTTTTTAATTAACTGTTTTCTCTTGCTGCAAATGCTCAATATGCTATACCCTGCAAACACAGTACAACTCTGTATGTCACAAAGAATGCAGGAGGTCAGTCAGCAGATGAAACAACAATGGCTGAAACAGCAAGATAGAGCAGGAGGGTGGGGGACGGCCTGGTTGACTTTAGATATAAATCTAGGGTTATGAGGAGGTGCTGACATTGTTGCCCTCTACAAGAACATGTGGAAGTGCGTGTTTAGCACAGGGAAAGGGTGACACAGATCAAACCTATAAAAACCTTATGCCATGTTTCTTGAAAGGCTGCCAAGCCTCCTCACAAATAATAACCCTATCCAGGTCCACTATGAATTAGTGGTAATAGTGAGAAGGTCACACTCACGGACTTGGCTCTGTTTGTTGGTTTCAGATAATGCATGTGACAGGTTCAAATTAATTACTACCCTTATAATAAAGAAATCAGTACACAGATTGCAACATGTTGGTCTAATCTTAACTCTATCAGGCCCTACCAGATATGAACTGAGATGGCACATGTCAATCAGGGCATACTGTTCAACATCAGTTCCTGCCCTCACAGCCTGTTTAATCATCTTCTGCTTCTTAGAACAATGAAGGCTGTTGTAACAGCAAAAAGAGGATAGAAACCATACTAATACATTTTGGTGTACATTTTTGCAACATGACTTCACTTTCAATAAGCCCTTAACCAGACGAATATATTTTCTCATTGTATGGAAAAGTGCAAATAATATTCAATGCCAAAATTACTCATGATGATAGCTGTTCCTGTTAGGGGTCAAATGCATCAACACAACATATTGGATATGTCACATGTAGTTATTTAGGCTTACGACAAGCAATAGGAGTACATCCCTGTGGTTTTTCATAAATGCACCACTCGACCTTCACCTTGCAAGTCCCACTCAGGACTGAGCCCATCCCTTCTGACACTTCTGGCTCTGAGCCACCAAAGATTTAAGTTTATCTTCCCTTACAAAATCAGCTTTCCTTTACCTCCAGGTATGCATGGGTACTTGTTGGAAGTTGTACGCATTACACTTTTATAAATGTTTGGCTCATTTTCTAAAAACTCTTAAAACAAACCGCAACCTCAAAATTCACAGCTCTTGCAAATCTCTATTAATGCAAATACTCAATTCTTTTCCAAATGACACACGGACATACACCACCATATGAATATTTCTACCGCCCAACAACACACAGGGTTCGGGGTTTGGTGATTATCCTTTCCAAAAGATGATAAGATATTTAATTTCAGATGCTGTATGTACCATTGAGAACAATGTGTTGTGTTTAGCAAAAAGGTTGAAGGGGTTTCTTGCACAATACCCTGAATTTAAATCTATTAGAAATTTATATCACATGTTTCTTTAAGATTAATGATTGGTTGCAAAATAGAAATCAGATTACTGGCAGAGTAAACCTGGATTTCTTTTGGTTTTTGGTTATATATATACTCGCTGAATTGATTCCTGACAATATCTTATTTTCTGTAGATATCGATTTTTTAAATAAAAATAATATGATAAAATATAGGAAAAACCATTCCATATCACCTGAAATACTGTCATTTAGATCTCATAAAAATTCTGTTCTCTATTGCCATTTATTGTGTGCTAAGTAAGTGATGAAGTATTATGCTGGTGTGTATGTGTGTGCATGTGTTTCTTCCTCTGGCAGCTGTATGGGAGATCCTTCAACCATGTTCAGAATCTCAGGAGGCCCAGGGCTGCAGGGTCAGCCTGGCATTCCAGAGAGCTCGCGGCATTCTGGAGCCATGGCGCTATTCTCAGCCGTCCTCTCATCCCTCTGCAACAGGGTTTATCAACAAAATCCACTAAGTTTGCACAAGGGAAGGCCATGAGGTCAAGAGCTTTTTCAAGAGCAAGCCTCTGGTCAACTGCAATGAACCAGCTAAACTGCAACCGATGGTATTTGCATATGCTCTGAACTAAATTTGCGACAAAGAGTTTCTACACATTTTCCTGTACTGAGGAACTAGGAGTGACCATATTTTCTCTTATATCTTATAGATATTATTGTGTATGTATGTATGCACATGTAACTTTGCTGAAGTGAATCTTTGTCATTTACACATGGATTGCATATGTGGAAAGGATTTCCGAAAACATTTGTGTCTCTTTTATTTAAGTTAATAAGTTAAACATATATCCCTTCTGATGATAAGCAGTGAAGTCAGTTTTTTAATGAACAAAAAATAGGGCTTTATTGATCCTCTCAGGGAAATTTAAAAGAGAGATACTTTTGCAAATATTTAAAAAACAAAGCTAAAATTAAAATCACATTGACATTATGAAGATCCTTTGCTAAGACACATGAAGTTTAGCTTGTAAGAGCCCCCCCCCCCATTTCTTTGATCATCTTTGAGCTTTGATCTTTGATACGGAGGTACAGAGATAATCTTAAAGAGACCCTGACCATAGACTGGGACAAAACCTCTCCTTCCAACAAGACAATGATGCTAAGAACAAAACAAAGACTACATAGGAGTGGCATAAACAAAACTCTCCGGATATCCTTGAGTGGTCCAGTCAGAGCCCTGACAGATACCAGAAATGGCTGTTCTACCAACTGTCCCCAACCAATCTGAGAAGATCTTGTGTGTGCAAACCTTGTGGCATCCCACCTTTGTGCTCATTGCTTAGTACTGCTCAAGCATGCCTTCAAGGTGTCATCTTTTTAAGGGATATCCATTAATTTTTCAACACGATGCAAAACCACATGCTACACTCATGACAAAGGCATTGCTGTGGAAGAAGAGGCTACGGTTACTGGACTGGACTGTTGGCAGTCCTGACCTGTACCAAAATGAAAAAATTTGAAACGACAACGTGACAATAATAACTCTGTACTCTTGCACGTCTTAAGAAGTGTTTGCTTATTATACTAATCGCTTAGTATCCTCTGTGCCAAAACATATTTTAAGAAGGAATGGCAACATTTCCAAGTGTAAATACGTTACCATGGCAACTTTAAAAAAAAAAAAAATGTGATACTGGTCTGAAATGCAGGAATGGATGTTTATTTAAAAATTAATTTGACCAGATGAACATGAAATATCTCAGGTTATCGGCATTTAAATAACAGTCAAAGAAGAAGCAGTGTGTGTTTATATGCATTTTCCATACTTTCCCAGCTTTTTCTGATCTGGGGTTGTAAATACACTTAAAAACTTTTCAGCAAGTTTTTCACTGGAATAACTGGTGTGAAGTGCACCAGAATTAACAAAACTGAGCTTTGATTCTGCTGCTCTCATACATCTTGTAAGTGTCAGATTTAATATTTAACAAATCTGAATGAGCCTTGTGAGGTACATTCACAGCTAACTTTATTAGGTACACATGTATTTATGCAGTTATCCAGTCATGCAGCAGCAGTGCAATGCAGAAATGTATCACTAAAACGCTTCAGTGAATGCTCATGCACACTAAAAAAAATTTGAATAAAAAATGTGACCATGCCAGGGTTTATGGTACCAGACAAGTCTTTCAACTGCTAATCTCTTGCCATTTTCACACACAGGAGTTCCTTGAGTGTACACAGAACAGCATGCAAGACAAAACACATCCATTGATTGTCAGTTTTGTGGGTGGAAACACCCTGTTGATGAAAGAGATCAAAGAAGAATGGCCAGGCTTGTCCAACCTAACAGGAAGGCTACTAGATTAACTGCACTTGATCAATAGAGCATCTCTGACCACAAAACACATTAAAAGAGAAATCAAACAGTCTACAACATCAGAATTTTACATCAGTATCAGTATCATAATCAGTGCAGCCTTTCATCCAAATGTTTTCTTTTCTACGTTCATTCTTCCTTCTGAATAAATACAGTGTAATGCACAACCGTACCAGTGTTAATATTTTAGTGCTTTGCTGACAGCTAGGCTACATGTGTTAATAGTTTCTCCAGTTCAAATTCATTTGCAAATTACTACAACATATGAGTTTAATCTCAAAATATTATGAGTTTGTTCCTCGATATCCAACATATTGTACTAGGAAGGCTTTTACAGCTTGAACTGGATATGTGTATACCAGCTCACAAACCCGAATCAAAACACTACCCCAAGTAGTGTTACAAGTCTTACTGCTTCATACAAGCCTACTAAGGTGCCAACCTGATTTAAAAACAAGGCAAGAGTAATCGAGGACACAGCTTTCTCTAACATTACCCAATACTTGTGAATGAAGCTTTGATCAATCTGAAGCAAATACTACATCCTATATACTATATATAATTAATTTTGTACTATATAATTGTATAAGTCATTTCTATAACCATAGTGACTTTAATCAATGTGGTTGCTCAGTGGTTCAACACATAATTCTTTCATTTTGAGACACAGCAGGGAAGGAAACTGACTTGAGACTTGGGCTATACAGCTTGGGCACGACATTATGGCAGCCTTAGACACTGCATTACCTCTGGAGGTGATAAGGACTGGCAGTGAAATAATGGCTTCTTAGTTCATGCCCTAAATAGGAGTGCTACAATGACGCACACTCTCTACTGCAGTTGTGGCTGAAGTGTAAGTACAGCTGGGGTTATCCAGATGTATAAGATCCAGATCCAATGTAACTGGATATATGCTGTATTTCTATATAAAATCCCAATTTCAAATCTGCAGAATGCTAATTACTCAATCTGTGGAGGCTGGATGAAAGAATAATTAGTAAACCATCTAGGAACAGCTGGAGGGTATGATTAGGTTTATAGGGGAGAAAATAATCTGACAGGTAGGAAGGGACAAGGCTGTTAAAATTCTACTGCTTATTCCACAAAATGTATGCTTTACATTACAGTCTGTATAACCTGATATTCATTTTATAGACAAGCACAATAATTCTCACTCATATGAAGCTTGTAAAGGAAAGAAGAATATTACAAGAAGAAAGTTATAATAAGTAATAACACGAGTGGGGTCAGTTTTGAAGTTGCAGACAAACATTGCAAATCAAAAATAATTCTTTTGTCATGAATTTGGCGGTCTCAGAACACTAACCCTAACCCTAACCCTAGGCCAAATTTGTGCCAACCAAAGGGGCCCAGTGACAAAGTTCTGGGGGTAATATCCAACAACACCACAATGAATGAAGTGAAATACAGGAGGCAGCTACAAATGCAGGTAAAGGAAATGCTAAAATTCAAATGAAACTGTCAAGAACAGCAGTTTGTAGAACTGTGTTAGCAAATACACTGCTCATAAAAATTAGGGGTTATCTCAAAATGAATACTAAGCAATAGAAAACAAGCATTTTATATTTATTTATTAGACAAGAATGTCATAAAAGTAAACAACATGTCAAAGAAAGTTATTATACAATGCAAATGAGATGCAAAAACAATTAGTGATAATGCACAATATAAAAGGGTGAAAGTGTGAGGGTGAAAGGGTGAATATCTGAACGTTCCCTGATCTTGCACACATCCTGCAATTTCCTAGACTTTGCAATGCCTCTGCCTTAGCCTGAATGAGATGCTTGGAGAGCCATAGGGCATCTCGAAGCTGGACACACACACAAAGACAACAGTGGCAACAGCACTTGGAACATTCCAAAACGTTATTAGCAGACTGGAATCTCTTTTAAGAAACTGGAACAGAATGAAGAAGACTAGAGGAGGGTCACCCATCTGCCACAACAGAAAGAAATGACCGCCACTTGACCTTCTTGGCAAGACGGAGCAGGCACAGCAATACAACAGCGGTGAAGGTACACCAGTGCATTTCGTTATCTGCTGAACACCGTAAAAACCGTAGAAGGTGGGCTGATGAGCATTGTCATTGGACCTGTGATGAGTTGTCACCTGTCCTCTTCTCTGATGAGAATCCATGGTTTTGGCTGGCTCAGCATTGGTGATCGTACCGAGCTCCACGTAATCAGAAATGGATTGCTGACTGCTGGCTGTCAGAAAACAAGATGAGGTCCTTCACCCTATAATGGTACGCTATGCTGGAGCAGTGCGAAACAACTTTCTTTTCATGGACGATAATGCAAGGCCCCACAGTGCGCATCACGTCTCTAAAATGTTTCAGGAGGTAGGAATCGGACAGAATTGGACATGTTTTCCAGACCGGAATCCCATTGAACATGCTTGGGATGTACTGGGCAAACCGTCCAATGCCTCTCTTGAACACTTTTTAAGCTAGTAGTTGCCCTGGAGCAAGAGTGGCAAAGGATCACAAGAACTGCTGGACAATCTGATCCTGTACATGCCCCATCACTGTCAGTGTGTTTGGACAGTCTTGAGTGACCATACTCTCTGCTGAACAGTAAACGTGTGGCACTCTCATCCAGTTTGACATGCTTCTGTTCACCACAATAAATATGTCACTTGCTACTCAATCACGATAATTGAGCTCTGCATCAAACAACTTTCTTTGACAATTAATCGGCTTTCCTTATTATCTTGTTTAATGAGATGAAATCAAATGCTTCTTTTTTCATCTCCTATTCACTTTAAAATATCCCCTAATTCTTGTGAACAAAATGGAATTAAACAGATGAATTATAGCTTCCAGGTGTTTCACTAGCTAACTAGGAAGAAAGCATTTATTAACAAATGCAATTACTTATTTATAACAGCCTCAAGCTTTTTACTATTTCCCAGTTCCTGCAAGCAGCATTCTTCATTGTAAATGCAGGCATGGATATCACATGATGTTGCTGCTAAAGAACCAATTTTATTAAGAACTGATTGAGAGCCAGGAAACACAAACTTAGTCTGTTACTGCTTAGCATGAGAAAGTTGTGTTATAGCCAGCATATAATTTTAGACAAACAGATTATCAAGTGCCTAAGGGTGGATTTCCTGTGGATTATAACTAAAATAAATAGAAGTATTCTTCGCAAAAATATTAGTGAAATATGAATTTTAGCTAATGAAATATACCCTAATGTCAGTAAACAGTGTATCTAATTTAAAATAAAAAATGGTCAAATGGGAGTTAAAGTGTCTAAGTGAAATATATAAAAAGTGCAAGAAATATGTACATTGATCTTTCAGAAAAGTTGTGCATACATAACACATGGTAACGTATTTTTAACACTTAGTGATGGAATTGAACTACTGTCTTTATACTGCATTATACATATGATAGAAGGTAAGTGAATTTTAAGTCAGAATTTATTTCTTAGCAAAGAGAGGCACTAATTCATTTCATTATCTGGCAATATCTTTCATGCATGGAACAGTTCATGTATTCACTGTATCAATACAATCATGCATTCATAGTTAATGTACATAAAATGCATTTGTTCACTTTAACCTCTATTTAAATGTATTATTTGTCTCAATTCTCGTGGTCTGCTCGGAAATCTGTGAACTTTCTTAAACTTTTCATGATTCACGATTCCGCCTGTTTCAGCAAGTCTTGATATGAGTACTGCCTACAAGATAACAATCACATCACATCCGTTTCCTCCAGTCACATCTGTTTCTTCCATAAGAATGCCTACGTATAAGCTCTTATAGCAATATTGTAACATTATTATTTGAATATACTGAATAGGCAAAACTGTAATTAATGCACAGAAAGGCCAGCTGAAGATGCAAAAATAAATTCTAAATATGCATAACTAATTGGAAGACAGATATTTAAACAGTGCATTTTATGGCTATAAATGCGGCGTGAAAAACGACAGCAGCATTCAGTCATTCAAGAGGCTTAATATTCAACTTTATAATCTCAAATCAGATATTTCTTGTTTGTGAAAAAAATGATGTATTACACATTTTTAGACTTCATATTTGGAATCACCACCTTTCATTTGGGTAGAATCACAGAAAACCTGTTTTCAAATGTAGACCAGTGTTATGGGTCTTCAGCATTATTTGATCTGAACCTTTTTCCCTCAATAAAAGAAACAGTGCTACCTTTATCTTACAAAGCCCTCTTCTTAAATAAATATTTACCTATTTAACTTTAAGTACATTTAGTAGTAGTATTTGTATTACTTTTAAGTAAAGAACGTGTGAGCTTTCTGCCACCTTTGCCAAAGTATACAAGCCACTGGGGATCCATCCTAACTTTATTTATAGATAATTATTCATCTGACTGTGTCTTGGGTTCTGGCTTTTTGAGGCAGATTACAAATGTAAACATTTTATGTTACCACAAAGGAAGATATTACACCAGTCATGTCTTTTCTGCTGGACAGTCAAAATTCATGACAATTAACCTTTTGTTCCATTATAATTGGCAGTGAAAAGAAATGAAAGCAGATTAAATTGAGACCAAAAAACAAAGGAATGCACATATGCATATATGGTATAAAGAAAACCAGAGTCCTGAAACCTGCCCTGAAACTTAGTACACTGAACAAGAACATTGGGAATAAACTGAGCTTCCACAGACAATTTTAAAAATGTGTTTATGTTGCTACTCAATCAGTAGTTCATACTGATTGAGTAGCAACAGAGCCATATTTATGGGCTGAATTTGGAAAATATTTGCTAACTGGCTTTCACTTTGGGGACTTTCAGTCTCAGCATGCAGTTTGTGTACTATCTTGAGCCAAGGCTAAATCCAGAGCCAAATACTGATTTACTATGATTCATTTCAGAAGTACAAAAGTTGTCACATTTTCCCCTGACAGCCTCAATAGAATTCAGATGGGTTTCCTGAAGCCCAGCCATCTTTGAGCTACTGAACTGAACTCAAGTCTCAGTTAAAAGATAACAATAACTTGAAACAGGGCTTGAAATATAGGATGCAATAGTAAGTGAAGGTAGATAGTGGAGATTGCTGCCATGTGCCTGTTCCCATTAAGAGCTATAATCAATTTTGACTTCTGTTTGGGAAAATGTTGTTCACCTGGAACTGAAATAACCATCTGGAAGTGACTCATTTCTGTAGCAGATTGGAAGGAATGTATCATTTTCGTCATTATAAAGCAATACTTTCTGCTTTTTGTTTAGTATTCTGTGTTTTCTATGTTTTAATATATAACACACATACACACACAAACTGGTGCACACACTCATCGTAATGCCTATGATCTCCACTGATTCGCACAGAAGCTTTACTCATGGAAACTTCTGTTATGCCACAGTGGTATAAAGCCAAGTTTTTTTTTATTTTAATCCAGACTGTTAAAAACTTAGCTGTGTGTAAGACTGTGTGCTATTAACTGTGTTATTAACAAAATTTGCCTTCATACACACTGATGACCACACTCTCACATAATTCATATATTGTTCATAATGTAACAAGAAGATTAAAGAGGAAACTGTCAGTATCATGCTATCATATCTGAGACAATATGTATACTTAAAAGTGCAAATTATTCTGAAAAAAAACCCCAGTAGTCAGAAAGCAGACGCAGACTGTTTAAAAGATACAAAAACTATTCCATGTCTGTTTGTTTCCTTTGGACACTGGAAGGTTGAGCCTAGTCTCAACTCTAGCTGCAAGGCCAATTTTACAGCTTTTACAGAATAGGCCAGTAGCAACAATTTCAGCAGTTTATCTGGAAAGAAAACAATTGAAGCAAACCTTGTGGTCTCATATTATGGCTGCAATTCTCTTACTGGCAACCCCTTTATTAATAGGTTGAACAGTATGGATGTGTCTGACCAGTACAGATGTAAACTTATGCCTGTCATAAATAGGCATTGACGCTGATGTGATATGAAATAAAACGCATATACAAATTCTCACATATCCTTCATTATGTGTCCATTGTGTCTACAAATTGGGACAACTTTGCAAATCTTACTTATGAGTGGTAAATATCCTTAGGCTAGTAGGTAATAAATCTGATAAACAAATGGTACAGTGATACTCAGAAAAAATACAGTTTGACTCTGCAGCTTCACAAATTTGCTTATTGTTAAAAAATATTAAATAGAGATGATTTCATAAAAACAAAGTCAAGGATTGGCCTTCATGTTCTCCAGACCTGAATTGCAATGAACATGCATGGGATGTACTGGGAACACGTCTGGCAAACGGTCCAGTGCCTCCCACAAACACTTCTTGAGCTCAAAGTTGCCCTATAGCAAGCAACTTCTGGACCATCTGATCCTGTACATGCCCCATCGCTGTCAGTGTGTTTTGGCAGTCTTGGGTGACCATACACCCTACAGACCAGTCAATGTGTGGTACTCTTGACCAGTTTCACATGCTTCCGTTCACTTCCATAAATATGTTACTTGCTACTTAATCACGTTCATTTCATTAGCATAATGTAACAACTTTCTTTGACTATTTAATATCCTTTTCTGATGATCTGAGCAGTGTATATTTATCATATTTAGGCAAAAGTGACACTGAAGTATCAACACTACAAATTAAATACATTTCCATGTCTCATATAAAAGACTTCTTTCTTCGAACATATAAAATCAGAAATGTCTGTACAGAAATTGTTTTATGTTTTGACTGACATGGTCTGCTGCTGTGGTCCATCTGCTTCAAGTGTTGTGTACTTAGAGAGGTTCTTCTCTATACCTCAGTTGTATCAAGTAGGTATTTGAGTTACTGTTGCCTTTCTCCAACCAATCTGACCATTCTGTTTTGACCTCCAGCATGGTGTTTTTGCCCAGAGAACTGCCACGCATAATTTTGGATTTTTATTATGAGCAAAGGCACAAAAGTACAGCAATCACAACAGGTCAGTGCCATTGGCTTGTTTTTTCATTTCTTCCCAAGAGAAATTGGAGAGATTCCACTCAAAGGAAATGCATCACCATAGGCTTACTGTAAAACATACTGCTGGCTTTTAACCGAACAAGGACCACAATTACAGTGTCAAATCCTTGTCTTAGCCAGAAAGACTTTGTGACCAGTACTTCAAGTGATACATTTGCCTTTGCTATATAAAGTTGTGTGCTTATAAAGTTTTACTAGTGCTAGTTTAGGTTTATTTAAACCTAGTATTAGGTTTGTTTAAATTACCACAAACTGTTTATTTAAACTTAGAGAGAATCGTTGAAATTATTTAATGGAGTCATTGTTTTATAAGTAAAGTAATATCTTGATATTTGTGGGGGTTATGTTTCTAGTTTTGGACTGAGACCAATCGTGCAAGAACTCTTATTATGCATGATACGAGTAATATATGACAATAATACACTGCTCACAAAAATTAGTGGATATTTTATTATCCTAATTTTTGTAAGCAGTATATTTATAAATGTTCAGGGGTACTACAGACAAGAATAAAGGAGGCCCAAAAACAGAATTTAGGGGAAGCAAAAGAAGCCTTGGGGCATGATGGCACCAGTTAAACTTTGGCATGTATGTGTGTGGCATACCGCAGCAGGTTGCTGGCATCAGGTGCCTGCGTGTTCTGGGGGGGCTTCCCTGTTCTCAGCTAAACATGGCAACAGCATAGGCTAATAATACACTGGCAACAGTTCAGTCTGGTTCCTAGAACAGGGATCTGTTCCACTGTTACCTACGTACTCAATAAATGTACTCATAACTAACTACGCTCTCACACAACAGATAAACATCTAAAAAACAACTACATATTCATACACTTTCATGTACACAAGCATGTCCTCACCTGTGCACACACTCTCCTGTCCTACTCTTGCTCCTATCTCTCTTGCTCCTATCTCTCTTGCTCCTGGGCTGCTTGTCTGTTCTATCCTTTCATTTCCCTCCCACTATTCCCTCTTCCATATTTATCTCCCTTTCTGCTCCCCCGTCCTTCCTCTCTCTGTGAACATTGTCCTCATACCACTAGCCTTTTCTCTGCCCACCCAATTTATTTTGCAGTTCCCTGTCATTCGGGTTCTGTCCCACATTCTCTTTCCTACATAAAGCATTTCTGAATTCACCTTGCATCTTACAAATAAAATATGATTCCCTTCCCTTATTAACATCTTTTCCTTTTTTTCACTATACATCCCATATTCCTCTCTGTCTCTGCTCTTGGTCTAGGTTTACATGTGAAGACCATCATGCTGGGAGAAGGATGCCATGTTAAACCGCTGTCCTGCCTGCTGCCTGTACACAGTGCCAACAGGTCCTGTGAGGAATACATGTGCATATGGGTGTCTAT
>JAUZST010005880.1:0-15235 GCA_034779995.1 Parotocinclus haroldoi
GTGTGTGTGTGTGTGTGTGTGTGTGTGTGTGTGTGTGTGTGTGTGTGTGTGTGTGTGTGTGTGTGTGTGTGTTACGTAGGGTGTCCTGTCATTACCATCAAAAAATAAAATAAAAGGAAAAGTACAGTTTCATACATTTTGCGAAAATAAATAAACGGTTTGTTAAAACATAAGTGCAATAAGTCTTTATAGCCCAGCTTTGTATTTGTTTTTAACTTAATCGGATACAGTACTGTGCAAAAGTCTTAGGCCACCATTAGATTGTTTATATATATATATATATATACACACACATATACACATATACATATACACATACACACCATAATGACCATACATTTATTATTTCTCAGTCTCTTTATTAGAATACAGCAGCAGACTCTAGAGTAAGCAGAGGCAAGTGGCAAGCCAAGAAACCCCTTTTCAAAAGGGGGGGGGGGGCAAAGTAAAAAGGTGTTATGGAGTGACAAATCAAAGTCTGAAATTTGTTATAAATAATATAATGGTATATATTACAAAATAGCTCAAATGACACATATGGTGTCTATAACATTTGCACAGTACTGTATATAATATTAAGATCAATAAAAAATGAAAATATTATTGAACTCTATGATGAGGACCTTATGGGACACCCAGAGTTGTACTGGGATATAAAACCCCTTGATAGCAGACTTTTTAATTTCTGCCCTTTATTGTCTTAATCTTTCTTTGTTTACCGAATTTAATATGAATGTTAAATGTCGGTTAATGTTACAGGAAAGGAGAAATCCAATAGTAACTGTAGTTGTTTTTGCTTTTACTAACTACTGTTCATAATCCTCAGGGCCTCTCATGGTTATAGTAGAATTCTGCAAGTATGGCAACCTGTCTTTATATCTGAGGAGCAAGAGGGACGTTTTCATATTAAACAAGGTCAGTCAAATCCCTTACATGTCTCCCTTTATGTCCTTTACATACATTCCATCCTTTTCAAACTTCTCCCTTTCTTCCACCCAGGTACAATTGTTAGATTTCCTGTTTGCTGTGTGTAGTGTTACTGGTAGCGTTGGTAATGCACTGATGGTAATTTAGGTGGCAGAATCTGTCCTGTTTTCATTTCCCTCTTAAAACTCGGTTTCTGGGGTGATGGTTTTTCACTTCTAGTCTGGTTTTCTCTACTCATGCACGATGTTCACCTAAGAGGCCTCTCTTTACTGCCCTAACACGGCACACAAATAGTATACAAGAAAAAAAACGAACCTCCAATCACCATTTTGCTAAAGTGATAATCATGACACATGACCGTGACTGCCTTCTGCTCTGTTTTTAATGTTGCTGGTCTATCCCAGGCAAAAGGCGAGGAAATGGATATTCAGGAGGAGTGCGCGACCTGTATGGAGGGGGTGTGCTGTGACCGTAACAGTGTCATACCTGATTTGGAAAAGGACGCAGGTGAGAATCTTCTCACAGTGACTTCTTTAATGAACCTGCTGTGAAGTATTACGTTCTGTCTGTTATACAGGAAGAAGCCGTACGCTAAAAATGTGCTACGACCCAGCCGTTGGTTTCCAGTGATCCCAGTCACCTGCATATTTATTCTTCTCACCTGTCCCACATTTCGTAAATCACAACCAATGCTCATCTGAGCAAATACTAAGGCATTAGCTTTTAGAGTTTGAAAAGCTCAAGCCTTTGCTCCTTAGGCTCCACTTGTTCATTATCTGCATTCATCAAATAGATTTAAAATTCAATTTGAACATGGTCTTTTTTCTTAAATATAAACTATTTGCTGTTTTCCTTATATCCTGGTATAGAGTAACTTTCAAAGTTAAGTAAAGTAAAGTAATGAGTAAAGTACTCCCAATTCCATGTTAAAAGAACACATTTTGTAATGGAGAGAGTTGAAGAAGAAAGAAGAAAGTTGTGAGTTACTAAGTACTTGTCCCAACATCTCGCCTCTCTGGTCCAGCCTGAAATTAAGCTTTCATTAAATTTCCTTCTCTGTCTTTTTTTCTTTTCTGTTTACAAACCAAAAGTGCCACATTCGACCGAAATGTTGTTTTATTCTGTTTTTACGCATTTTATTAATCTGCAGTTACATTAAATGTTACGGAAAATCACCGTCACAGCAACTGCATTGCTATATAAAGAGTTTTATCCTCACCGGCATAAACCATGTGCTGGTTAACAACGGAACGTCTGACTGTATGTGTGTCAGACAATTTCCTGTGAAATTACTGGTAAATAAAGTAGAACAAGGCTGCAGGTCAACTGCAACTGCAACGATAATTAATGAGCTGTTTAATTACACCTGCATTTCCCCTCTTCAGGTTCCGTCTCCCGCTCTAGTTCTCCTCTACACCTACAGGATCTAATCTCCTACAGCTTCCAAGTGGCCAGAGGCATGGAGTTTCTCGCCTCACGCAAGGTAAAACATGATCTGTGTGTCTCTGACTGCATCCAAATAATATACATTATGTAATCCCCCCCCCACCCCATTAAATGTCCATTTTGCTCCATGTTTCAATGTATGACAGTGCATACACCGGGATCTTGCTGCCCGAAATATTCTGCTGTCTGAAAATAATGTGGTGAAGATCTGTGACTTCGGCTTGGCTCGAGATCTCTACAAAGACCTCGACTATGTGCGCAAAGGGGATGTGAGTAAAACGAAGTCCAGGATTGTCCCTCGCCCGTCTAGGATTAACTGGGAAAGATCAAGAGAATGATTGAAATGTCAATATGATCTGATTTTGGTTTTGCTCTTCTGAACTGCTTTATCTTCAGAGTTGTGTTTTCTTTACATGCTGTTCATGTAGGCTCGCTTACCGCTTAAGTGGATGTCCCCAGAATCAATCTTTGACAAGGTCTTTACCACACAGAGTGACGTCTGGTCCTACGGTGTCCTCCTTTGGGAAATCTTCTCACTGGGTACCAATGCCTTAACAACAGAAAAAAAAACTGCACAGTTTTCTTACAAGGATGGGTTAATTAACAACGGATTAAAAGACGTTCTGTGGTTTTTGTGGCCATAGGAGCATCCCCATATCCAGGCCTCAACATTGATGAGGAGTTCTGCCACAGACTGAAACAGGGAACTCGAATGCGTGCTCCAGAGTACAGCACTCCTGAAATGTGGGTCAACACAGATGCTACAAGGAAAGAATGAATTGCTGTAGATTGTCCTGAGATAAATATGAAAACAAAATATCAATCACACAGCAGCACGTTTGCAATATATCCTAGTACTGTAAGTGAATTCATGGCAGTCTTTGGCCAGAACAACCATGCATGATTTATACACATATGGCATAATATGAATAGAACTTATCCACATAGCACAATATACCATCATGCTTCAGTACAAACACCTTCTTGCTCGCTTGCGTTCTGTTATCTACAGTGAGATAAACTAAAATTTGGTTTTCAGCTACAACACAATGCTGGCATGCTGGGAGAAAAACCCCTCAGACAGACCCACCTTCACTGCACTAGTGGGAATACTGGGAGACCTGCTGCAGGCCCGAGTCCAACAGGTGTGCAACCTCATAAATCATCTACTCCTATCGAGCCTGAGCTGTGCTAATCTTATTTTTTCGGTGTTTATTTAGGAAGGAAAGGATTACCTTCCCGTGACCACATTTTTAGCAGGAGAGAATGGAGCAGAGCATGTGGACTACAGAGACGCCCAACAGGGAAAAGCAAGGTGAACCTGTAACAAGTCAGATTTATTTAAAGGACAGTGTTTGTAAAGGATGTTAATAACATGGCCCAAAGAGAAGAAAACACCACGAATGTAAACATTCAGATATAATTAAGAATAATGGGTGAAAACTAAGTTCTGCCTCATTTTGCCTTTACTGCTTTCTGAGGTTTAGATTAATGATATAAAATGTATTGTAAATGTAGCTTTGTGACTGTTATCAGAGATTTTGAAAACAATCTGTCAATTCTGATCATTCGGGGAGGCTGTGGTAGCTTAGTGGTTCACTGGACACTAGGCTAGGGACCTGAGAGCACAGGGTTTAAATCCCACCTCTGCCACCAGCATTGGGTCCTTGAGCCAGACGCTCAACCCACAATTGTCTGGATTGTAAGCCACTTTGGAAAGGCTAAAATATGATTCGACAGAGGATTTTGTAGTGAAGTACAACACTGAGTTTTCACACTGTAAGCTAAAACAGTTTGTCGTGTCTTGCAGATACATCAATACCAGATCTGACATCATCGCCACCTTTGAAGAGGATCTGAACAGGGAGGTCCCAGATGTATGTTCCTCAAGTTCTAACTCCGTTGAAAAATGTCTTCGATTGGCTGATTACACAGGAAACAGATGCTGAACCAGGCTGCATTTTGTCGACTAAGGAAGCATTTCATTTTTTTCTCTGTTCAGGATTCACAATCTGACAGCGGCATGGTTCTTCCATCTGAAGAATTCATTCGGCTAAAATGGAGCGAGAAGTTCAAGACCAAAAACATAACCAAGTGGGTGTAGTGGTAGGATTAGATAAGATAAACCAGTCTTTAAAAATGGTACTAAGACTCTTGCGTGCTTCTTAATGGGAGCTTATGTTTGTGCATTCAGCTCTAGAAATGATGTGTATCACTACGAGTTTTACTAAAACATTTTTTTACACCAAATTGACCTGCAGGTTCTTCTCTAAAGGCCAGATCAAGGACAGGATGTTAACCAGTACAACACTTTCCACTAGAAACAGCACCATCTGCGGCCGAGAGGAGAAAGACACCACCATCGATTCTTCTGATACTGATCTGAAGAACTCTCCTTCTCCTGATTATAATGCCACTCTTATCTACCCCTGTCTGTAACCCACCCACACACACCTACCCATCTCACTAACAAACACATTTCAGAATGATGCAGGTACAAGCATTTTTAACGAAGCCGTTTGTTTATACAGATATTCTGACTGGGAATCTTCAACATTCTAGTTATAGCCTTGTTCAAACTGGTCATAGTTGAACACACTTTCGGGTCAAATTGTCACCCAGTGGGATATTATAAAAATTCTTCAGACTGGGTTAGCTGAAAAGGTTCAAATCAACTGTTAAGTGAAAGTTTTTAAACAACGGTTTGGTTAAACGGATCGTTATGTGAACAACGACGATGTTGTTGTTTAGCTTACTGGTTTTGTTGAACTGTCCAGGGACAATTTATGTGTGCTAATTTCTTAACTGGCAGTTTGGTTTAACTGGCCATTAGCTTACCACCATCATAGCATGAGGTGCGGAGTTTTTATGTCTTCGTTCCCACAAGATAATTAAACAATTCTAAAACCAGATAAATCATATATTATCTTTCACTTAATCCACAAGGGGTAGCGGGCCAGCCGGTGCCCACCCGGTGCCCACCCGGCAACTCTGAGCACAAGAGCAGGAACATCCCATCATAAGGCGCACACAGTCATACACTAAGGGCCACTTTAGAGACACCAATTAACCTAACACGTCTTTGGACTGTGGGAGGAAACCAGAGTACCCGGAGTAAACCCACACAGACACAGGGAGGACATGCAGACTCCACACAGACAGGACCCAGGTCGCTTCACCCTAGTATTGAACCCGGGACCTTCTTGTTGCGAGGCAGCGGTGCTACCCCACCGAGCCACCGTGCTGCCCATTGTTGTTATAATAGGGGCTAAATGTCTGAAAGCGCAAATAAAAATGTTGGTTTGGATCTTTTTGGAGAAGCAGTCATACTGGAGCAGGATAAGGGAAAACTTCACACTTTAGATTTTTAACTAAATAGCTTATAAAAAATGAGGGGATATTTCATTAGGGAATATTTTAATATACACCCTAACGTTTGTGAGCAGTGTACTTGAAGGCCAAAGAAAAAAATTATGGGGACACCCCTTTTACCATTGTGAAATCATGCTTGTATAATAAAGATCATCAGATTTTGGACAAACTTGTGGAATTCATTCCAGTTCGAATGTATGCTGTCATTATATTAAAGGGGGAACATACCAAATAGTAATACTCATTCTAAAACGCAAGTACGTTTTCACTCAAGCTGTCATTCAATGCATTCTATTTAATGCATTGAATAGAAGCTTTCTTTTTTTTACTGGTGGTCTCACTTTGGCTTCCACTGCATCTCTTTCTCATCTGTCCTTCGATTTGATCCTCATCTAAACTTCACTAGCTAAGCTTGTGGACCAGAAGGTGGCAGTATATACTTAAACATCCCCAAAATCCATGTTCCTCTCTATATTACTGACTCCCCAGGGTCCTCATATAATTTGCATGCAGCACTCGAGACCAATAGTAATGAATCTGTAACCAACATCCTGAGAGGGGTTGAACATATTTTTGTGACTAATTGCAATAAACGATTCTCATGCTCATAATGTATCAGATACATTAGTACTATGTTCAGCTCATTCTTATTTTAGGAAGTGCTATTTACAGCCTAAGGAGCAAATCTCCAATCTGTTAAAGCTGTAATCAGTAAGGTTTGAGGTATAATTTGTGTAGCATCATTGTTGGTGGAGCCACGGAGACATCCTGCTCGGTATTGATTTCTTCTTTTTGCACCTGCTTTCACCGCCTGGACTAATAGATCTCCATCAGGGATCAGAGAAGCTAGGTAATGCTCTTCCACTGACAGCTTTACACAAGGAAAATGTGACATGGACTGAATGATGACTAAAATTCATGTTATCCTAATGAAAAATAATGATAAAGGCATGAAGTTGTTCATGCTGAGATGATTACAGCTGACCTTTTGGACTGCAAAAAGATATTTTGGGGTAACACTACAAAGAATGTACACAAATATGCATTCAGCAGCCCCATTATTAGGTACACTACCATGTTTGTACACCCACTGTCCATTTTTCTGCATCCTTTCTGAGATTTGCAGTGTGTCTGAGCAGCAAATTACAAGAAAACAAGTCATATTTGTCTGTTTAGATCATCATGGAACAATGTTAAGATTATTAATCATTAATTAATGTGATTAATGTACACTCAGCATCCCACCTTGACAGATAAAAACAGGCATGTAGACATTTTTTGCACAAAAAAGTTCAGTCAGGTTGAATGGTGAACGTTGGTAGACGGCCATTTTCGTTTTTTTTTTTTTAAGATGCTCAATTGGGTTTAGGTCAGGGCTCTGGCTGGGCCAGTGAATGGTCACAGAGTTGTTATTTTAGCTATGTGCTTAGGGTGATTGTCTTATTGGAAGGTGAACCTTCTCTGTGCTCTGAGGTCCTGAGCACTCTGGAAGAGGTTTTCTTCCAGGATATGTCTGCACTTCCATTGTCGTTTTTCCATATGTCTTGCACTAAGGAGAGGCCACTCTCTCCTCCACTCTGCCATAAAGCCCCGACTGGTGGAGGGTTGCAGCGATAGTTGACTTTGTGGAACTTTCTCCCATCTCCCTACTGCATCTTTGGAGCTCAGCCACAGTGATCTTTGGGTTCTTCTTTACCTCTCTCACCAAGGCTCTTCTCCCACAATTGGTCTAGAAAGAGTTCTGTTCGTCCCAGACTTCTTCCATTTATGGATTATGGAGGCCACTGAGTGGCCATTGAGTGCTGCAGAATGTTTTTGTAACCTTGGCCAGATCTGTACCTTGCCACAATTCTGTATCTGAGCTCCTTGAGCAGTTCCTTCAACCTCAAGATTCTCATTTACATTGACATGCACTGTGAGCTGTGAGCTCTTATATAGACAGGTGTGTGTCTTTCCAAATCAAGTCCAATCAGTTCAATTAAACACAGCTGGACTACAATGAAGCAGTAGAACCATCTCAAGAAGGTTGAAGAGGAAATGGACAGCTTGTGAGTTTAATATGAGTGTCACAGCAGACATAAGGTCTGAATACTTATGACCATGTGATATTTCAGTTTTTCTTTTTGAATAAATTTACAAATGTACTTCTGGATTTTTCTGTCAAGATGGGATGCTGAGTGTACATTAATGAAAAATAAAATGAACTTTATTGATTTAGCAAATGACTGCAATGAAACAGAGTGAAAAAGTTAAAAGGGCCTGAATACTTTCTGTACTTACTGTAGAATGCCAATCCATCGTAGGACACACACACACACACACACACACACACACACACACACACACTAGGGCCACTTTAGCATAATCAGTTAACCTAAAGCATGTCTTTGGAGGTCTGTGGGTGGAAACTAGAGCACCTCCATGCGGACATAGGGAGGACCCAGACCCTCAAAAAAGAAATATGTTAAATAGATAACTCAATTAATTTAAAAAGCTAAAGTAGGGAGCTTTTTTATTTTAAAGATGTAGTGAGTAATAAATGCAGGTGTATCTTTTGAAATTGTAAAAGTAAATAATTGAAAGTAAAATGTATAAAATTACAGAAATAATACAGTACAGACATCTGGTGGGGACTTTCCATTGATATAATGACTACTGTAGCTAATTAACGCTGCCCCTACACCTTTCACTAACCTTACCTCAATAACCTAATGGAGCTATTTAGACCCTTTTTTCTTTTAAAAATCCTCTAACCAGAATGTCACATCTTTCCTTGTGGGGACCTTTGGTCCCTACAATGATATATGAACTTCACATATGTGCACACACACACACACACACACACACTGAACCTTGTCTCTTGTTTCATGCGGATGTATTTTTCCCTCAGACAAAGAGAATGAGAGAGATGGGAAACATACGAAAAGCTTTCAAAAACCACAAGAACTCTCACCCAAAGAGATGACTGGGAGAACCACAAAAGGAGATAGAAGAAATGAGAGACGAAAGTCAGCACTAATGGGTGGAAAAGGGACAAATCCAAAGAGAGAATGGAGCAAAGCTGGACAGAGGAAAAGCAAAGGAAAGAAATCCGTTATTGTGGCTCTGTTTAAGTGGCTTTGGCTTATCTGGTGTTTAGCTCTATCAGGCAAACTCACCCCTCACACACACACACACACATATAAGAGAGGCAGTATTGTTGATTAGAGTCACATCCTACTTTGACGCACACAAACCCTTGCAAAGCCTTATGCTCCACACAGTCATTAGGGAAATAGTTCGTTCCCACTCCAGTTACCACGAAGGATTACTTAACCCTGCACAAACACACGGCCAACTTTATCCTCGAGTACTAAAAGGATTCAGACCTTAAGAAAATCAACGTGACCTTACACATAGACTACATGCTCAAAAGTATCTGAACTCCCAAGTGTCTTATTACAAAAGCCTAGCATTAACATGTGAAATAATATTTTGTAGCATGACTACATAGAAACTCGAGCCAATAACAAAAATGTAGGATGGCATTGATTTTAGTCTTGACCCTCAGATGGTTGTCCCAATTCAACCCAATCCAAATTTAACCCCAGTCAGTGATTGCACAGTGGTTTGCATTGTCACCTCACAGCTCCAGCAACAGCAATGTTCTCCCTGTGTCTGAAATGTACTGTCTCATTCCACACTGTTAAGCCAACTGGCATCCTTTGTGTGTGTGTGTGTGTGTGTGTGTGTGTGTGTGTGTGTGTTCGTTCCTTGTCTTGTTATACGTTTGAGGGCCAAATGTCCCTACAATGATATGAAAACCTGGAATTTTGACTCATGGGGACTGTTTTTCTGGTTCTCACTTCTTATATTTTATTTTATTGTTATTATTATTATTATTAATAAATTCTGTTATTTATCAGTCATTAACTCCAATCTGAAAGCTGTCTATAAACAGCACTTCCAGTTTATGATGTTCAAACTAAGAACAGGTTTTTACACTGCTCACAAAAATGAGGGGATATTTTTTTAAACTTCTTCCATTTAAGGACTATGGAGGCCACTGTGCTCTTAGGAACCTTGAGTGCTGCAATTTTTTTTGTAACCTTGGCCAGATCTGTGCCTGCTACAATTCTGTCTCTGAGCTCTTTGGGCAGTTCCTTCGACCTCATGATTCTCATTTACATTGACATGCACTGTGAGCTCTTATATAGACAGGTGTGTGTCTTTCCTAATCAAGCCCAATCAGTTCAATTAAACACAGCTGGACTTCAATGAAGCAGTAGAACTTGAATCTCAAGAAGGATAAGAAGAAATGCGCAGCTTGTGAGTTTAATATGAGTATCACAGCAAAGGGGCTGAATACTTATGACCATGTGATATTTCAGTTTTTCTTTTGGAATAAATTTACTAATTCTACATGGATTTTTTTTCTCTCAAGATAGACTGCTGAGTGTACATTAATGAGAAATAAAATGGACTTTTTTGATTTTACCAAATGGCTACAATGAAACAGTCATTGTCATCGTTCCCATTCTCTCCATATTTCTCACACGCACATTAAGATGTCACGTTCAGTCTTATGCAAACACAGACCGACCTGCCCCTCTTTAAACCCTATCTGTGTTCTCAGCATGAAGTGGAATTAGCACGAGGATGGAGGAGGCTGAGCGAGATCGAGGGGATAGCTAGATCTCCTCAAGGATAAAAGAGCTCAGGATGAGATGGAGGATTAAGCAGCTTTCCACGATCAGTGTCAAAACAAACAGTTGTTCTGGAACGTCTGATCCCACCAACTGGGTCGAGTCCTGGTTTGATTAAGTCTAAATCAATTAATACAATTGCAGAAGTAAATAAGTGAAAGCCTGTCTTGACTATGACTGTTCACTTATGCATGTCATCCATCACTCTACACCATATCAGTGTGACCGTATGGTCTCAGCATCGCTAAAAGCACACATTTCACTCAATTAGCAGCATGCATTATTGATATCTGTCTGGAGCTGTATTTGTTTTTACACTGAAATTAAAAGCCTCCGGTGTCGCGTATCGCACTCCAGAGAGAGAGAGAGAGAAGGAGAAACAAACCGAAGGGGAGAAAGACAGAGAAGGAAAGGTTATAACTTTGACAGCCAAGAAAAAGATCAGGTCATGCTATTTTTACTGAATAAACTATAAACAGTGAGTGAGCAGGAACGCTACTGCTGCAGATATTACAGTCCAACACTGCCTTCAAGTGACATTTTTTCATGCATTTTAGTATTATAATGTATTCAAATCTCTAGTAGGCTTTCAGTGTGGAACCACAATGGCATGTTTTCCAGTGAGAGAGTAATCTAGTGGGATCTGTAAAGTGTCAGCCTGCACCACTCTGTTGCCAATCTCAAGTTGTTCCCAGATTCCTACATGCTATTCAGCCCCAACTCACTCTTATTTTATTGCTGTACCTTTGTAGGGGAGATGCCGGTATGGTGCCAGTAACTGAATCCATAACTGAACTGAGACCTCACTTCATCACAGGCAGAACACAAACTGGCCTAGCTCAGTAGGTATAGCACTGGTTCAAATCCTGCCTCTTTGAGATTTGGGTCCCAGCCTGACCACTACCTGTGTCTGCCTATTTCCTCCATGTACCTAGTCTAATCCGACATTCCAATTTAATTCTCACATGTAACAACCAGCCTGCCCATGGAGGATGGGTTTCTATTTGAGTCTTGGTGCTCCCAAGTTTTCTTCCCTAATAAAAAAAAGATTTTCCTTTCCACTGTCGCTGTTGCTCAGCTACAACTTGAGCCAATATACAGGAGTCAAAAGTTACAGGACACCCTTTTATTTCAGAAACAAATGGGAAAATGACAAGTAATGGGGTATTCTGAAGGGCCTGGTAATGAAGGGCCTATTATTTGCCGTCTTGAAAAGCTGCCATATTGGACCAATAGCAATGTATTCCAATGGGAACGTGGACATGGGACAAAAAAGACTAGAATTGCCTTAGAAATGAATTGCCGCAATCCGATTTTCAATATCTCTTGTGGTTTAAAAACAGTTATCAACACAGAAATGTAAAATATTTTGCTGTTTTGCCTCAGACACCATTTTTGGATAACCTCTTGACTGCTAGACATGCTGACTTTTACAGAAGAATAATGCTCACCCACACACAGCAAGGTTTTCCCAGGAACGTCTCAGTCAGATTGCATTGCATTTTCTTGACCTGCCCAGTCGCCTGATTAATCACCCATCAAATATTTATAGGACCTGCTGGGATGCCAGTGTTGGAAGCCTACAAGTGTACAGGATATACAGGCCCAGCTACAACATCTGTGGGCAAGTGTGTCACAGGATACCATATGGAATCCTGTTTGCCATCCGTATTTCATCTTCTGTCCAGACTAGAGGTGCCCCAACAGGGTAATATTGCCTCTGTTTTGGGAGGCCCAATTGTATAGTTTTCCCCAATAAACGTATCCTTTTGCTGTACATATTACATCATTACAGTTACATATACCATCATTACATTCACACATATAAAGTTTTATTTGATCCCAACGACTCCTTCTCTGTGCGTTAATTTTTTGTCAGTGAGTGTTTTTGTATGGATCAAATATAAAGCACTAAAATCTTACCACTGAACTGAATCAGAAGAAATTGGGGGAACACTTTGTATTGGTAATAAGAAAAGGAAAGTATATTTGTTTGATTCAGGGTGACAATTTTGGTGAGAGAAAGAGAGAGAGAGAGAGAGGGAGAGTGAGGGGTGTGGAGGAGGGGTCACAGACAGGTGGCTTTTTTCTGTCTTCCCTTCACTCATTTCATTCTTTTGGGGAAGACTGGACCAGTAAGCTTCACACTCCACAAAAAAAGGTAAACACATCCTTAACATGACACTTTCCTGAACTGAAACAAAAGTTTCAGATGCATTACAGTAATAACATACCATTAATTTATGCATGATGCTTAAACACTGTAGTATTTTAAATGCATGAAGTAAAACATTATGAACAGGCATGAGGTAATTAATTCACATACACACTCCAATGCTGCATAACAGTTTAAATCGAACATTCTTCTATTCTAAGAACTTAGATTATATAGAATATAATTACTTCTTACTGTGTGTTTTGTGATTTGTTTGGCTCATCAAGTACTGGCAATTCTGAGGAAATGTGTTAGCTAAGTGCACTGCTCACAAAAATCAAGGGATATTTCACAATGAAATATTCATTCATTTGTGTGAGCAGTAAATTTCATTGAATTCATTTTGATTCTGAATGTGTGCTTACATTGTCTTGGAGGATACTGCAGGATTTTTTCAGAAGAATGAAAACATTACAATATGTAGACGAAAAAACAAAAACTTTACACAACACTTGACTGTGACTTAAATCCAGAACGTATTTAACTAGTTAACAGCACGTCAGCTGTAATTCCCACGTCGATATTTGAAATTTCTAAGCAACATGAGATAACTTACAAATTGTATAGAATTTATATATTTATTATATATATTATATGTATATTTCTGCAGATATTTCACCAATCCTTGAGATTAATGTTTTCAGTGTATTTCATCAGTTTGTCATACATTCTGTCATGCAAAGGCATGGCAAACAAGAACATTTATATTGTTTATCAATGTAATTTGTATTTGTATTTATTGCTTTAATGAAGTAGAAAACAGCTTGACAAGTGATGCAAGGTATTTCAAGAAAGGTACTTTAAAAACCAAAATAAAACCTAAAATACAATTGCATTATCCGTTGCTGAATTTACTGAAATTTTCACTCCTTTAAAAAAGTCACAAAAAATCAGATCATTATTTTAATAATGATGTATTAATGTAAGTAATGGTGCAAAAATCTCTACAAATGTTTGTTTGTAATGAATAATGATGCATCAGTTAACTATTTTTGGGAATACATTAAATCATGTATTAAAATTCGATTTCAGATTCAGAAAACTTTATTCATCCCCTAGGGGCAATTGAAGAAATGCTATGTGAGATGCTATGCCGGTTACCATCTAATGACTTAGTCTTTGGTTTTTAAATTATTTCGATTATATACAGTGAACATGTACACTTTGGTGCAAAAGTATAAATCAACAAAAAAAATGAAGACAATGCATATTTGTACAATCACGAATTTAGGCCCTTAATGTATAAAAGTTTAGCAAAGAAATCTACAAGCTGATTTCCTCATATTGTCTGTGCAGTGTACATCACTGCAGGACTAACATTTATTTTATTTATTTATTTAAGCTGTCGTTTCTACATATGAGTGCAAAATACAATTCAATCTCAAAGCAAATAGGTATATTTAGTACCATCCGTGGTTAATTAAGTGTGAAAAGTACATTTGTTATTTCTCTCTCTCTCTCTCTCTCTCTCTCTATATATATATATATATATATATATCCCCAAATTAAATATCGCCTAATTTCTGTGAGCAATGTTTAATCAATTCCATATGGATAACCTTTAAAAAAAACTTAATTTAGAATTAAAATTTATTATGTAAATACAGGAGACCTGAGATTTAAAATTAATTATGTCTATTGGTTTTATTTATAGTCTTTTCAAAGAGTATGCTAATAAGCTTTCTGACATCTTACAGATGCACTGTAGCTGCAGTTCAAGTATGAGCCCTCTCATTTCAACTTACTGGAGCCGAAGTAAGCACTCACATGTGATGTTTCTGACTACTTCTTGTTTCTGTTCTGTTGACCTTATGCTTGTGTGTTTGAGAATATGCTGGTTTCTACCTTTTTACATTCTCTGATGAGCTCAGATGAGCTTGGGAAGAGAAGCCAGTGGTGTTTCTAGGTGTTCTTGATATAAGGCTTTGGCTTTGCATGGTAAAGTTTTGACTTGCACTTGTAGGCATTCAATGTTGTCTTTTGACCTTGCTGCTTACTTGCAGCGATTACTCCAGATTCTCTCAATCATTTGATGATAATATGGACTGTAGAAGATGAAATCCCTAAATTGATTGCAATGGCATGATTGTCTGAATGTTGTTCTTAAACTGTTGGACTATTTCTCATGCTGAACCTCACCCCATCCTGAGCTTCTACGGGAATGCTCCCAATCATGACACTTACCTGTTTCCAATTAACCTGTGGAATGTTTCAAACAGCTGTTTTTTTGATCATTCCTCAACTTTCCCAGTCTTTTGTTGCCCTGTTTCAGCTTTTTTTTGGAGCGTGTTGCAGGCATCAAACTCAGTTCATATTTGTAAAAAACAATAAAGTTTATCCGTTTGAACATTACATCATTACATGTCTTGTCTTTGTAGGGTATTTTATAGTAATAGGTATAGGTATGTTATAGTAATGATAATATATTAATTATAATATATGATTATATATAATACCATTTGTTACATTTACTTATATAACCATATATAAGTACTTAAGTACTGTATTAAAATTATGTTAATATAATATAATATAATATAATATAATATAATATAATATAATATAATATAATAGATTAGATTATAATATA
>JAUZST010005881.1:0-15234 GCA_034779995.1 Parotocinclus haroldoi
GAGAGAGAGAGAGAGGGAGAGAGAAAGAGAGAGAGAGGGAGAGAGAGAGGGAGAGAGAGAGAGAGAGAGAGAGAGAGGGAGAGAGAAAGAGAGAGAGAGGGAGAGAGAGAGAGAGAGAGAGAGAGAGAGACTGTTCAGGGTCAAATTCAAAAACACACACTCCTGTTTATATGTCTCCCCTGGTTCACAGAGCTATTCATTAGGCCTCTGTGTAAATCAATCTGCTGCCTTCTAAAACAGCGTCAATTTGAGCGTGACGCCTGTCAGCTTGACGTCGCTCTGTGGATATTTAACTTGAAGCCCAATTAATCATCATGATTAATTCCTGAACAAACCAGCTACAACTGTTCAGTTGAGCAACTTCCTCTCATACTACAGAAAGCTTGGATTGGGGGGGGGGGGGGGCACACACCAAGTTCCTTTTGTATAAACTTATCGTTCGAGAAGAGCTGAAAGAGGACAAACCTGTAAGAAAAACAAATAACTAGATGAGGTAAAAAGAGCAGTGAAAAGTGAAAGTTAATGTACAAAAGAAAGCGCAAACAGGGGTGAGCAGAACACCTAAGGATGGAACGTGCTGTGTTGTATTCCCTGTGAGTGTGTGAGAGAGGGGGCGCTCACAGGCTGAAGTGTGTGCACTTAAGTCAACAGAGGAGGTGGTCTTGCTCATATATGGTCATTAGTTATTTTCCTATGCTTGGATAATTAAGACTCCAGTTGGAGATAATTTCCCTTTTAATCAACACCCACGGAGACTTCATTCTCTTACCCTTATAGCCTGATGTTGGTCACAACCAGTTCAAAATCAACAGCTCAGAAACTCATTAATCAAGCAGTACTGGATTTGCTTCAAGTACATGCATGGGATGTATACAAATATAATACAGTAGCTCCAGAAGGCAAGTCGATTGCCAGAAAATGGGTCCTATTTCTAATGGGGTTACGTTTGAATCCACAAGTTGAATGTTTTACAAAATCATGAACACAAAACGGATTTAATAATAAATTGTTGAATACCTTCTGCAATTGCAATATTGAGTAAAGTACTGAAAAAAAAAAAAAACACAAAATGCTCAGTCCATTGGTGGTGCTGCCAGGATCCCTGGCCTCTCTCTCTCATCTGTGGTTCAGAAGCATAGTCACTATATACACTACGACACTACGTCATTTGGTACCAAAGCATTATTACAGCTTAACCAATTTTATTACTGAGAGTACATAAATAATTAATTTAACCAGAATGGTTTAAAGCACACTTTCATTCATATGAATTAAATTCCACATTCTCAGACAACCAAACTCATGATAGCTGGCTATTTTTGTTTTAATTTTATTTTTAGTTTTAATGTTATTAAAGAGTTAATATTTTAGTCTTAGATATGAGCATACCATTACCGTAAGGCCCAAAACACATTCATAGACTAGCATGTTCTAGCATGACTAGCAATTCAGAAATGGTGCAGCAGAGTTCACATGTCCTCAAACTGTCAGAGATAGCAAAATGTTGTTATTAGACAGTATGTTTAAAACACTGACTGTTTAATGGGTATTTCAGTTCGTTCTAAAATCACTAAAATACTGTATAGCTTACTCTATGCTAGCAAGTGAGCTGGAATGTAGCCTTAACAGAAAAAGTCAATTGGGGCACACATCTAAAATGATCAGTATTGATAGTGTACTACATGGAGTTTGTACAAACTGCATTTGCATTCTTTACAGTGCATTACATAGCAAATGGAAAGCCACCTCAGCTTAACAAGTGCGCCAAGTCCTTGTGTCTTTTAAATTTGTATCGGCTAAAAAGCTCAGACTAGAAAGGTCACACAAGATGACCAGAAGCCACACTTGACTGGGTTCAGCTAAGATATGGCAATAAAAAAAGCACACAGAAAAACAAAAAAATACCTCAAAGAAATTAGAAATTAAATAAGACAGGCATAGTCAGTACTTTTTTGCCTTGTGTGACGAAGACAAGTATTGTTCCATCTTGAGTGTATGTGTGTGTGCGCGTGTGTTGGGATTGTGCGACATACAGTAGATAAAGACCCCCCACGGTCTTTATCTACTGTATGTCGCACCTTTTATACAAACAACAATCCAAATTGCTTTATAAGACTGAAAAATGAAATACAAAAAAACATAAATACAACTTTAAATTAAAAGGTCACTGATGCTCTAGTATTTAAAATTTTATCATGCCGCTTGAGGAATACATGCTAGTAATAGCTCATCTAAGGATAAAACCCTCAACCAATCAGAGGAAATAATCTGTTTATAGGAAAGCTCATCCTAGTGAAACCACTTCGTTAGTGCGATTTCACCTTGGGAAAGAAACACTCCATACTGGAGGATACCTGTTCTTGTCTGAAAAAAACTAATCAACGTGAAAATTATACTAGGGACAGAAAAAAAAACACTCTGGAGCTCAAAATACTAAGCTTTTAATGGCATCACACAAAAAAATAATAGCAATGTGGGATTGCGGCAAATCTCAGCATGCAGTTATGTCACAGGCAGATATGTAACTTATTACAGGTGTGGTCTGATTAGATACTGGGTCTTGCCACAAGATGACATAAAAGTGCTTCTTCCACTGCTCTATAAAAAGGTTACGAGAGGCTACGACACAGACGTAAAAGTCATTTTGGGGGGGGGGGCATATCATTAGACTGAGAAAAGTAGGTTGGACATTTTGAGAAATTGTCTGCCATCTAAGCCGTTACTACTAACTACTGGGAGGTGTTGGGAGCACTGGTTCTGTGAGGGCATGCACACAGGTTCCGGATGGCCCAGGCAGACCACTATTAGAGAGGATCAAACCCAGGACCTTCTTGCTGTTTGTCAACGGTGCTACCCATGGTGCTACCATGCCACCCACTCACTCTGATGGGAAAGCAGTGTGTAAAATGGCTGGGAAACGGTGAGTAAAAGCAGGGGTCATGCAGTAATCGTTTGTAGTCACCATTCAATAAATCACGAGATGTGTATGCACTTTAAGCATGTTTAAAATACGCTCCGCACCGTTATACTCCACTATGCTCAATTTGTATTCTGCAGTGCATGACATATGGAGTCAAAGCAGGAGTGATGTACACTGGGTAATGTAGTGAGGAAAGACTTTGGTCATGTACAGTTTTAAGCATGGATAAGGCTAAGACTATGCTATGATATGTACAGTGCATATTAATCTCCTTGGTTTGCAATAAATTCAACTTACGATGGATTTGTTGGAATGTATCCCCTTCGTAAATCGGGGAGGACCTACAATTTATCAAGGCTACTCTGTGTAAAAATAAGTAGCTGTCAGCAAGGTCCTACAATATTTATTCTAAAAGTTACTGAGGATTTAATTCTGTAGACCTACTGAAGTGGTAAACGGTAGAGAGTGAGAGTAGAACGTGGTAGAGCGAAAGAGAGCGAGACAGACTGTATATGTGGCAGGCCAGCAGATCAGAGTCACAGGCTTTTGTACAGTGCATAAATGAACAGTGTGTTATCCCACCATCTGATTGATGACACCTCATACTATTCAGCGTGTGGACAGGCTACATGGTGTAAAAGATGGTGGAAACAATAACCTATCAATCATATGCTCTGCTCCTACTTTAAAATTCCAGGCATAAAAATGTGCCCAGATGCAAGTCAGGCACTTAATCAAAAGCTGCAGGTCATCATTGTGCCATTACCTCTTTACAGACAGAACTTTTCCCTTAGTGCATCACTGTCAGCACAACATGGTAAGACATTAACTCTATCCCAGCCAGCACCATCTGTACCATTCACAAACAGATAAGATATACAGGCAAAAAACAATAATGATGAAAAATAATCAATCTAACTGTCAGGGCTTACTTCCCCCATGTTTTTACCCTACTTACCCTGATCATGGTCGCAGGGGGGTTTCGACCTTATCCCCAGAATTCAGGAGGTATCACATATGCCTACTATAGCCCATAATGAAATATCCCCAACTTTTTGTGAGCAATGTACATCACAGTGCTAGGCACAGGCCTCTGTTGCAGCTCCAGGGCAATGTGTCTTCTTCTGGTCTCTTCTTCCTCAAGCACAGCCAAAGATGATCATCAAAGCTGAAACATTATCAAACATTTGAACTTTTTTCACATTTTTCAACCCATTTATTTGGCAGAGTTGAGTAGGACCACTATAGCAGTAGCTGGTGTTTTATATACTGTATAAAGCCCATACTGGTGCACATCACAAGACGTGTTTGCAAGAGGAATGGGACAAGATAACACCTAAAACACTGTGAGTAGGAATGGCAACATGGCAAATTGGTAAATGCTTTACTGACACAGCTTTTTATGGAGTGTGTTGCAGACCTGAAATGCAGGAATGTATGTATATTAACAAATGAAATAAAGTTGACCAGACAAACATCTGCAATGAAATAAAAGTAAATGTTAGAAACACTGATGTTTTTTTAAATTTTTCATATTTTCCCAACTTTTATATTATGTTTCAAAGAGCACTACCTCAGTTTTATGGACAAGGATTCATACTGCAGCAAGTTAATGATCCACAAAACATCCCACAAGAACAACCTGAAGATCAAAAAGGTCATGGAGCATGGACTTTCCTCCACTGTCACCTGATTTACATGTACGGCATTTAGCAGACGCCCTTTTCCAATGGTGGGTTAAGGGCCTTGGTTAAAGACCCAACTGTTGCAGCTTGGCCGAGTTGGGATTTGAACCATGGACCATCAGGCCCAGAATCCAGTTCCTTGACCACTAGGCTACTGCAGTCCTTTAAACTTCCATTTAAACTTCCACTGAGCATTCAGTAACACCAGGTCTTTGGTATGTTTTGGATTATTTTATTTAATTTTTAAAAGATTCAATTTTCACTCAAATGTAATTCCATATTGAATTAAATGAAAAAAAAAAAGTGTTAAGCAAGTGCATTTCCACCGGTGGTCGCAGATGATAGACCTCCACTGTGTAAACAATACATTCCAATTAAAAATCTAATAAACTGTCGTTATTTAAAGATTATACCTTAAGGTACGCCCATTGATTCGTCTGATTCCATTGCATTTTTCGTCCCAGACTGTAAATTCTTACACACAAAGCACTACTTACACTAAAACACAAACTATAAACCATCTACCTTTTTGCTGCTATGTAAAACCTTCCTTTAAGACCTGTACTAACACCTAGCTTGGCACATCTCAGCATCATTAAATTAAGTCCAAAACAATCTGCGTATCGCTATCACAGTCCCATGTTTACATCAACCACTCCAGGTGAGGCAGGAGGCGAGAGACGAGAGCGGGTGAGAAACAGCGGTGTGTGAACATCAGCTTGTCGATGACAGGAGCTCAAACACCTAATATCTCTCCTTCTCCAAAGAAACACAGATGGAGAAGATAAGGTGGGATCTTAATTAAACCACACCCTTCCCCGCTGAGGCAGACAGTGGGCTGGCCCTCGCTCCACATCAACTCCCAAACGCACAGCGCCGTTTGACAAATGGAACATGAAAGAGGTTGCACCTCTCGACGTGGGCTTGTATCATTACTCAAGCCCAGCAATCTTAATTAAAAAGCATTGCGTGTTATGTGCCATAACAAAGGAAGATTTGAGTTCATTTAAATCCAATTATGCCTGGACAGTATCTCCAAAGACGAGGGAGTAATTGCTGTTTGAACATGCAGGCCTTTGTTCTATTGCCATGAGATTAATATATGTGATCATAACAGCTTCTAAAACAAGAGCAGATGGAAAAGGGTGGACCACTGCTATGGTGGAAGCTTTGAAGAGGCCGGTGAACTCTTCGCAAAAGGTACCCAAGCATAGTCAATCGAAAATCTCACCTGCCATCACGACACCGAGGAACTGCCAACCGCAGCTGTAATATCAGGTTTAAGCCTTAACACCCACCAAACCACTCATATCTCATATGAACCCACTAGCTCTTGACACTGTTTGCTATAAAATCCCCAATAAAGGGAATTCATAAAACGTTAAATCCTCCAAGAGCTCCCATTTTGTCTGACCCCTTTAATGCAGCAGCCATTCCTTCTCCACATTCAGGTGGCAGAGTTTCAGTGGCAGAAGTGAAACAGAGTCTGATCAATACGTTCCCTTTTCGGCCATTAAGATTGCATAAATAATCTGTTTAAGGGAATATACAAGGACAGCAGAAAGGGGCTCCAGAATCAGTTATCCCCAATTTCATCCACACCAGCCTCCCTTAAACAGGGCCTAATCCCCTTCTTCGACTAGACTCTTGATCAAACTAGCATTTATCAAGGACCTCCACCCTTCTGTCTGATGACCTATTGATCGAGTCTGGACTTCACGGGGACAAAAAAAAACGGTAGAAAAACTGGCAAGTTGAAAGAGTGCTTATGGAAGGGATTTAAAATCTAAGATATGATTGATGATGATTCTATGATTTAGGTACGTATCTAAAATCTGATTCTGGATTACATTCTGGATTACAAAATCAGACGGACCTAAAATCCACACAACCAAATTTAAAAATGTAAAAATCCTAAACTTTAGAAAAAAAATAAAAGGATGTAGAAATGATTCAGGTGCAATTCACTAGACAATCTAGTGGAATTACTGGAAGGTGAGTGTCAAAAAAAAAGTTTATTAATCTATTATAGTCACATCCTTAATTATAATGTTATTCCTTGACCACGTTAGACTCGCTAGACAACTTCGCTTACTACTATATGTCTGCAGCTCGAATTGCGAAATGCAAAATGTTTGCGAGGGAACTCAATGTCATTGCTTTTTTTGGTGTTGTTGTTGTTGTTATGTAAAATCCCCTTGGGGCTCCGTACTATATAAACCTCCAGACATTCCAAAACTCAGTTTGGATCCAGCCCCATGCAAATTACAAAAATGAAACCCCAAAACCAGCTACCTCTGTGTGAAAGAGATATGAAGGAAGTAAAAACCACAAGAGTAAATCAAGCTTGATATGGATACAGGCATCTGTCAGATTCGGTATCACACAGACACATTTTGATCTGAAGACAACAAACAGGAAAGATGTGTCAAAAACAACAAGAAGAACAATAACATTTAAAATGAAGAGCTCTTCAAAGACAAAATGAACCTCCAAGTGTACTTTCCCTACCCACCCCTCCTCCCTCACTGACTCATTGACATGTTGCGTTTCTCTATGATTTGGGAACCTCGGGACCTGATCCGCTGCTCTGTATGGCTTGCAGTGATCTCCAGCATGCATGTGCTTCTCCTGAGGGAGACAGGCAAGGCAAACCTTTATAAATATTTTACTGCTGCTTCTCCCCTGCTCCTTTCACTAATGCTCTCACCTATGTTCCTGAGCCAGGTGCTTCACACTCACCCAGCAAGCAGGAATTATAGAAGAATGGCGACGTGCCAGACATCCCAAAGTGTGTTTACATCATGCCTTCGCAATACTGTGCATGGAGTTGAGACATTATACCTTGAAGTATATTGTCATGAGTATTTTACTGTGTTTTGTAAATCAAAGCTAAAACAGTTAACATCCCCATGTTACATGTTAATTATTATAAAAAATATTTCGTTTCGTCTACCCCTTACCTTTATACACTGCTCACAAAAAGTAAAAGATAATCATTACAGGATATTTCATTTTAAAATATCCCCTCATTTTTATGAGCAGTATAGAGCCACCCATACTGGTAAGGCTTCCACCAGTGCCTCAAGTTCCAAGGCACTTCCAATAACTGGGGAACTAATTCATCTACAGTTGTGCATTTCTGTTTTAGTATCTCACCTCTTTTTCCGAATAACCCCACACATTTTAACAATACTGTGGTCTGGTGATTTATTCAGCCAGTCAAAGAATCCTAAAATCAGTGGCTTTTTTGCCGTGTCCTTTTACTATGCTAACATTCTTTGCCACATCCTTCCTCCTACCCATTTTACACAGCAGAAGCTCATAACCCTCTGACAATCTGGTTTTGAGGACATTTGCTCTTGTTCACAAGCTGTTCCTATTGCATAGTATGGCTCTGTTATTGCTGAATGCAACACTAAGAAGCTCCTAAAAGCATCAGCAATAGTAACATTAAACAATGGCAAAATGCTTTTCTATACATAGTATTAATAAGAGGGTTAATACCCAGCAAACGAGTCAATTTTGTTTGTATCTCAACAGCATACCCATTCATAAATATCTGAATATATAAACTGATTATCGGCAGCTTTGTTATATAAATAAATGTTAGATGGTACCTTGGTGTGCAGTGTTAAGTGATCTTTGTTACTGAATGCTTGCTTAAAGACAAATGTATAGCGCTCACAAAAATTAGGGGATGCTTTAAAATGAAATATCCCATAATGAAATATCCCCCAAGTTTTGTGAGCAATGTAGATTAGGCCCAAATATAGGCTGGAAGATAACATAATTCCTGATAGTGTGGTGGAGTTCGTGATGGAAACGCACGTGCACACACAGCATTGAAAAACACCACACTTAACATTCCAGTGGCGAAAGTGAGAAGCGCTGGGAAATGAAGTAAAGGAAGCCATGGCTGAGCAATAATTGTTTAAATTCACTTACAAAACATTATTTAATAAATTACATTAAATACTTTATTATAAAATAAGCTTTACCTTAAATCGCTTTGACCATTGCCCAACTATAGGTTTTCATTTGTTTTAACCATGTTTAATGTACATACACACTACACTATACTCCAGCAATATATATATATATATATATACACATACACACATATATATAAACATATATACCTACATTATATATATATATATATACACACACACATATATACACACACACACACACACACACACACACACACACACACACACTATACAGTATATATGTATATATATTAAACCAATTGATTTACGATAATCAAATCGTACAATGGATTTGTCAGACTGTAATCCCAATGGGGAATGCTTGTACCCTTTGGGAAGCATAATGTGCATTATATGCAGTCGTACCATTTATACCACCTCTGCCAAGCTATCACTGTAAGTGTAAAAACTGGCACCCAGGTGGTGGAATAGGATTTGATGTACAAATGGAGTCTCTGGCCGTCTTCAAACTGACTAAATTCTTACGTCAGGATTCAATATTTTATAACATATTACATCTAAAAATGTTACTCCTTGATTATTTGTGGATCCTTACAGTATTTTAGTTGCCTTTTGATTTAGAACCATTACCTATTTGTAAAACAATGGGAAAATGTCTATTAAGAGAAATACAAAGCACTTCTGTAAGTCACTGTGGATAATGGCTAAAAGCTGTAAATGTGAATGTATGTACTGATTCGAGTGGATTAGGCACAGCTACCACAGCACACATCTTTCAAAACAGTATTGTTAGTCATCCTCTTATCCTGCATCAGTGCTCACGGGATGCTGCCCACAGATGCTGCTAGATGGTTATTTTGAGTGATAGTCTGCTCCGAGTCCTAAAGTGACACTGGGGTGTTTAAAAACTCCAGCTGAACTGCTGTATCTGACTCACCTTCAGCGTGAATGCTGAGAATTATCCACCACCTAAATATTACTGTGCTGTGAGGGTCCTGGCCATTGAGGAAAAAAGTGAAAGGGAACAAATTATACAGAGCAACAAGTGGATTACAAATGTAGTCCACAACTGTAGATCTAGTCTGTCAAGTATACTGCTCACAAAAAAAAATATCTGATTATTTAAAAAGATTTAAAAGCAATTCAAAAGAAGCATTTGATTTTATTTCATTAAGCAATTTTATTTGAAAAGCAAATGAAAAGTCAAAAGAAAGTTGTTCAGTTACACAAATGAGATGCAATCTCAATGATCGTGATTGAGTAGCAAGTGACATATTCATGGTGATGAACACAAGCATGTCAAACTTTACGAGGGTGGCTGTTCAGTAGGGCGTACGGTCACCCAAGAATGCCAAAACGCACTGATAGCGATGGGGCATGGACAGGATCAGATTGTCCAGCAGTTCTTGTTGGATCCTCTTCACACATTTACATTAATTAACGGACACCCTTATTCAGTTTCAATTATTCGTATAAAATGTGAAGCATCCCCAAATTTCTGAGCAGCGCATGTTGCGTGTGGAACTGACCAAATGAACAACAAGTGCAGAAACAAGGTCATGTTATGGCTCATTGGCCTTTAACGTGTACACACACAGACGCACACACAATTGAGCCAAAGGTGGCACAGTGGTGCAAGTGGTTAGTATGATCACCTCACAGCTCTGGTGATCCCAGTTTCAATCCCATGATGTAAATCCCGAGAATGGATGTCCACTCTGTGACAGCGTGGATTTACTCCTGGTAGGTCTAAATTGGCCCAGTACTAGCGTGACTAGCATCACTGTAATCTCACTCTTGTCACGAATAGCTTTGGACACGGAGGCAAAGTTTTATAAATAAATAAATAATAAACGGGTTAACTTACATAGTCTCCAAACAGAACCTACACCATGCAAAAGATCATTAACACTGCAAGTCATGATATGAACAGTTAATTATTAGCCAACATGCTGAGCTTAGGTTTATTAATTATTAGTACACATTATGAATTGATTCATCATTAAGCAAACACTAGTTAAGATATTGATGAATTTCTATTTGCGTACCAGTATTGAAAAGTAACCTATACTTACTGAATAACAGTAACCAAACATCTGTAGGACATTCTCTGTTACAATAATCAATTTGAACATAAACAGGCCGCGTCTCACTTGAGCATTTACTTGCTGTAAACGGTGCATTTGGCAACAAGATCAATATTATAAGTTGACAACACTGCTTCAGAAAAACCTCTCTGCTGACTGTCCCTTCATTTGACTTCCCTCGTCCATTTGTTCTGCTTCTCCTGCTGTCAATCCGTCTCTCCCTCTAATAGAATTCTATCCCCTTTCAGACAACCCACAGTACTCTAGGGATATTTTGGCTTTGTGATACATTATTGACTCGTTTTAACCCGCATTGCTAACTGCCCAGTGGGCGAGCAGAGAGCTGGTGGCTGGGGAATGTTGTCAGACCTGATTTGGACTGTTTCACCCAGGCGCAGCACTGTCTGGCTGTTTGTCCCCAGTGCACACCCAGTATCACTAAAAACAACAGCAGGGATCAAGGGTCATGACAGGGGTCAAACTATAACATTAGTGCATGCTCAAATTGAGATTTCAGAGGGCATATGTAAGATTAGTCCAAGGAAAAAGGTGACAGTATAGCCCAAGAGGAGGTCAGAGTTCAGTGGACTAGTGGTAGATCACGGTCAAAGTGACCTAGAATTCTCACGAGGGTGAAGATCAGGTCCAATGTGACCTTGAATTGATTATGCACACGGGTTTACTTTTACAAGGCTTCCCATTCTTTTGCCTTATTATTTTTAAAGGGAAAACACTGATAGTCATTTTTACACTACAGGCTCAGTCAAAACCAATTCCCATGCTGCGGAGTCAGTGTCAAAACATGGTGAATATTTCTCATCATCATCATCATCATCCATATAGTTTTCATGAAAACATACAGAAGTAGACTGCCAGGCCTGTTTTCCACAAAGCTAATATTGGTGTTGTTGCTAGTACTACTGTAATGTGATCCTCTGCCACTAACATCATCCCATACAATTGCTGTCCAGGTTCTGAAATCACATTAACCAACGTTCACACTGCAAGCAAAGCCTGGGGTTTGAGTCCAGGTCCTCACAGGAAGAAGCCAGGTATTAGAAAGTAGTACATAGAATACAGTTGGAAGCAGTAGTATACTGTTTACCACAACCAAGTCAACAGGTTGGATAACTTCCTACATAGTTCAGGCAGGGAGACAGGAGTGGGTTGTCAGTATTGGCCAACGTTCTCAACGTTTTTTTTATTAGAACGAAACATACACAAAATATTGTAATGGCCACAGTACATGCCATTAGGACCAGTGGTGTAGGATTCAACTCAACTTCTTATCTATATGCTGTGTACTTCTCTCTAAGGGAGGTTTTTTTGTACTCGCACCAAGCCTGTTTGACTTGAACCCCTCCATCTCCCACTCCCCCCACACTGGCTTCCCCAAAAACGGCAAGTGCTCACACAGGACTAGGTACATATGTGAACAGGTAATGACATACGTCTTGCCTTTTTTTATCATTTTGTTTTGTGTGCACCGATACACAGCCCTTTCATAAGGCTAATAACATAATGCTATAACAATATGGGGATATTTCAAAATAAAATATGCCATAGTGAAAAATCCCCAAGTTTTTGTGAGCAGTGTTCTGATTATGCAACATGCTATTATGCTACATTTTTACATTTTGGCTTCTCGTACTGCACGTACAGCTGGTGCCATTTTCCACGGCACAGTTTGTGATCACATTATATGCCATTTGCCCCTGAGCCTAATGAATCGCGCTCAAGCCCACCACTTCAAGCTTTGCAGCGATCACACTAGTCAAACAAACCATGCTTTTGGGGTCAATTGCACCCAAGCGTAGTACAAATTTCAGTGCGAGTCTATAAAGAGTTTATGCTCTTTACAGGATAAAAAAAATGGTGCATATTTTAAAAGACCACTTATTACTGCATTGAAATACATAAAATTAAACTACAGCACAAAATACGTGCTATAGTCATTCATTTTGTCAGTTTGTACAGTCAGTTTGCCAACTGCTATAAAGGCCATGTCACGTCTCCCAGGGCAGCTGAGTTACGGACGGTTTTGGCAAATCTTTTCAGTGTGAAGTATCTATGGTCTGTACAAAAAGGTATCCAGATGAAAAGGGGAAGATTAAAATGATGAAGTTTGTGGTTAGTTTGGAGACGGTAAAAAAACAGGATTACTGAAGGCTATCCAGAAAAGAAAACCAAAAACAACTAAATAAATGAGAATACAAAACCCAGCTGCCCAGTTCTAACAGGGGAAGGTTTTAACTTTAATTTTCAATAATCCTGTTTGACATTGACTTTATTTCATTTCTAGCCTTTTTATGTACTTTGCTTTACAGGGGCTGTTACATCACTAGAACCCTGGCCATCCAGAGGTGTACTAATAAAGTGCACACCCATATCCCCATATCAAACCCTGCTGGGGGATTCAAATTAAAGCACACAGGAAACACACACTTATAAAAAGTTAAAAAAAAAAAAAAAAAAGTAAACTTGCTCTTTGCGACCTACTCAGATTCTGCAATTGGGCCCCCACAACATCCCGTTACAAAGAGCAATTTGGTCAGCACTTTGAACTGAGGCTGATTTTCCCCTCATGCATATGTCTGGTAGGTTTTGTGGCTAGAGAATAGTAAAAGGCAATTACACACATGACCAAGCTGATAGGCAGACAAATAGCAGCAGCCTTTATCATCAGAGACAGAAAGCACAGCAGTTCCAGTGAACCACTGTTGTAGTTCGCATTTCAATTAAAAGTGGACGAAAAACTTGTTCTGTTTCATTCAAAAAAAGCAATTGCAGCACTAGCAGTGGATAAGACCACCAAGGAAACCTGGTCTCAATAATGAAAAATAGCAAGGCACACAAAAAGATCAAGCGGTAACTATTTAGTCTTAAGAATGGTTTCTTTTCTAAATACAATGAAACCGGCAAAAGTGAAATAAAATTCATTTTCTACATCGTGTTATTGTATAAGGATCACTAAACAAAATGTACCATGTCTGAGAATAAAGAATAAAACAGTAAAGTCCAGATATATGTGGGATTCCTGCAACTTCTAACATCAAGGTACAATAGAAATTCATAAAGGCAGTTTTATTCATGCAAATATGTAACTTGCCAGACATATAATGGAGTACAAACCTACGAACATGACGGTTCTGTTTAAACTTGATACTTCATGTACTGTCTGAAAATGCAAGACTTATGTGAATGGAGCGGCTACCAACCTTGCTCACTTTTTTTTTATTTACTGGGTTTGTTTGTACTGCAATCTATAGTTTAAATATGCTAATAAAAATACCACAGTGGCTTGTTCTTTATACATATATTAATATGTTTGATTTCACTCGACCAAGACTTGTGACCCATCCAGCCACCTTAGCCTTGCGGCTTAGATGTTTTAACAGTCATATTAGACATCAGTAAGACTAAAGTGAATAAAAAAAAGATAATGTAGTGTAAAAAAAATGTGCATAATCGGCAAACATTTTGTCCGATACACAGAGTCACTTTAGGATAACGAGTCCTCAGCCGACAACCGAAGGATGAAGAGGGTTACTGCCCTGTGGTGTCGCTCACGCATGGTGTGACTATTGTCTGTTGAAGAAAACAAGTAGAGTGATGCTGAAGTGGAGGAACATCAGAGTGTGTGGGGATAAAACTTAACATAAGCTCGGAAAGAAAAGAGAAAATGTAGTCACTTATTGGCATAGGCTCCATCAGAAAATTACTATAAAATATTGGCCGTCAGGAATCTTCTTTCTTTTTTATTTAATAATGAGGGGGCTACCCCTGACGGTGGGGTGTGTTACGTCCAATATTTGTACTTTTGTCTTTGTATTTTTCTTTGTTTGTTGGGATGCATATCCATGTATGTGATTTTTGAAACCATCTAGCCATCCTGTGTCATAGCTACTGCTCCGCCCTGATGACATCATCAACATGGGATGGTATTTAACTGCAGGAGGAGTCTGTAGTCCCCTGCTCACTTGGCCGACACTCGCTTGCTGTTGCTGTGATTTGTGAATTGTGTTTCAGCTCTAACTCTGACTCATATTCCAGTTTTGACTCGACTCCAACTTTGCTTTCCCCTTATTGGTGCTGGGTGTATATAGATTATATTGTTGTTTGTGTGTCTTGTTTTTTGTCACTATATTGTGTATCACTGGGAAGTAAAGGTGCGTCTGCCAGTTTCTTTGGGTGCAGGACTTTGCCTCTGTTTTTCCTAAGGGAGTTAGGGAAGTGCTTAGTCTTTTGTTTTCCGCTCTTTTTCCTTTTTTGCAGGTTATTTAGCTTTTGTAAATAGTGCCTTTTTTATTTATTTATTTTTGATTGGCCCACCCTGATTGTATTTCCAGGTGTTCATTTGTATTTATGTTTATTTACCCCAATATTGTAAATGCACACACTTTTACCTTAAACCTGTGTCCATTTACTCCTTCCTACCCGAAAATGCACCACAGCTACCTATTACATCACCTGCCTTTAATCACGCCATGTGACATGTAACTAAGTGACTAACTAACACACACACACACACACACACACACACACACACACACACACACACACACACACACACACACACACACACA
>JAUZST010005882.1:0-15234 GCA_034779995.1 Parotocinclus haroldoi
CTATAAGGGACTTGTTAAATAAATTATTTCTGTATGTGTATATATATATATATAGGGGTTGTATTTGCCTTTGTGTTGTTTAACAAATTTTGCTATTACTAACCACAATAGCAAATGATTTTACTGGAAACCGGACGTTTTTAAAGTAGCCTCTGAGTATCTTTCTCAAGGATTCACGTAATGTAAGATTTTGTTTGTGCTCTGTTGGATGTATCAGTAATCCTTGGCCCTTTTTTTTAACAAATTGCCCCCCTTTTATGGAGGTCAGATTAAGTCTCATGAGGATTAGCATTTAATTTCCTCAAGCTACCGGAATAATTCCCTTTGGCATATTTGGGTCAATATCGAGTCTATAGAGATTAGTGGTGTACAAATGTTACAAACTGCACAGTTTGGTCCGCGGTCTGAACTTTCTACAATCCAGGATTAACCTGCCATGTAGAAAGGTTCTCATTAAAAGCATTCCAATCAAATTCATTGTGGCTACGTGACAGTTGTTTGCAAACCAATGTTCATACCTTTCTAGCAATTCCAGAAGATTTTTAGAGTCTCAGACTTAATCACTGAACAAAGATTTCATTTTGATTTGTATCTGCAGAGGTCTAAGCAGATACTTTACAGACTTGCATGCATGGGAAATACACAGATTTACACAAACTTATTTAAGTGTTTGGGCAACCGTGGGTCAAATTATATTTTGTTGATTTTCTCAGTAGACTAAATTTAACACAGCCTCTTCAGGCAACCAATGTAAACAAAACACAAAAAAGTGCATGTGCAAGTCTAGCGCCCCTTTCAGAGTATCTTCTGGTGTTTTCAAGGTCCCGAACTTAAACTGCGTAAAGAATGCAGTAAATATTTCATATTTTAGTTTGCATCCAGCAGTAGTTGTGTTGCCTATATTTAGGAAATCAGCAAAATGCAAGTGTGTTCAGGTGGTGCAGCAGCCAATTGGCAACATTGGCCATACCTGAGGCAGGGGAGGCCATACAGAGGGATCTTCAATCTGCATTGCAACAGGGCTGATTCTCAAGGCAAAAATGTGGGGAAACAGCAAATTGCTTTTAATATTGGTCACTTGTTCAGTTCTGGCTTAGCATCAGTAAATAAGTACTCAAATATGCTACCATTTACATATAATTACTGTCATATTTCTTTATTTAAGCCCTTGGGTGAAGCCACAGTCTACTATGTCCATTCACCATAGCAGGCACCCAGCTGTGCCTCCCAGAAAGATTTTCTTTCCCATTTTTACATGTCACAGTCTACTTGAGTATTGATGCTGACCATATGTACCACTTTAGGACCACAGCCTCCTTCTGATGGCTATTTCTAACAGGATAATGCTCAAAAATTCAAAGTTCCTGCTTGTTCAGAAGGCCACAGACATTTAATGCAATGTCATCCTAACATTTTTAACAGCAGCTCACCCCTGCAGATATCACATCACTCTCGTTTTGTCCCATGTGAACCACACGGAGTTAAAATGCCAGAGGAACCTTATTTTGTTAGGAATTTATCCTTTAAGAGTCAAGCTAATGCTTAATCAGGGCCCCGGTTTTCTCAATGCATGGCAATAGATAATAGCTTGATAAGGTCACAACTATGTCTCTTTAATATATTAAGTGCCGAAAGTCAAATCCAGAATCATCATCTTACAGCACTTTGTGCTTCAGTAGTTAAAACTTACACGTTTATTCCCACTTATTTGCAGTCATATTAAGTGTTTTGCTAATTTTTCTTTACAAAGGTAACCAAAAAGGATCTTTCTAAGAATACTGTATTAACTAACCGTTACCACGATGATTTTTTTCTGAGACATCTGGAAAGGTGCACAAACCCTTACTCCAAATTTGATTATTATTATTAATATTATTTATTTTTATATACATTTTTAACGCACTGCAGCCATGCAAATGAATGATCTAAGTTTCAGCGGGATGCATTTCTTATATTCGCAAATTTTGATTTAAAACACAATAGCGATTACCAGACTGCGCAGCTACAAGGCCATATTTTTTTGTTGCTATACCAATACCAGAAGCAACTGTGATTGGTTAATGAGCTTTTGTTTACCACTATTACCATTGGCACTCATTCCTTTTTATGCACTTTACGTAGGTAAAGGTAGTCCCTGATTTTTTGGTAGTCCAATTTCATATTGTTTCCCATTTACGATAGGAGTCTGATAATAAACATAAATATATATTCTGCAGAATCTGTACTCAGACTTTTTTTATTTGCTAAAGGAGAAAATCAGCAGTGTGCGACATCACTAGGCGGAAGGGCTGAGCATTGGGAAAAGTAATGAGGGAAAGCCATGATCATGGAAAGAACATTTTCATTTCTCTTTTAATTCATTTTTCAATAAAAAACGTGATACTTAATTGTTTATTATAAAGTTCATTTTTCCCACCTGTAGGTTAATATAAGTGTTTGTATACACTGTTAGATGCATTATATATTCAACTTATCGGTTTACAATAAATTCAACTTTATTCAAGATTTATTCGAGTGTACCTCCATCAGAAAACAGGCATTGGACAGTGGACAGTAAAATGTACAAATGGTAATGGGTTCTGAACTATATATATATATTAGAATCTCCATAATCTTTTTGACTGTCGTTGCAATTTAGGCGGCTTATTAAAGTAAACGGTGCTAGCATTAATAGTGTAGCTTCTAGTTTAGATTTCTGAAATGTAAGATATTTAGGCAGAATTTAAGAACACAGGTGGGAGTGTGTTATCACAATTACTTTACCGTCACAGCTGGGATTTGGCCGCAGGTTCAAGCAGAAGGCAACTGCCATCAGATAATGTTAATCCATGTAAAGTGAGTGTTGGGTTTATGTTGTACAAGAAAAATAAAGAAACAACATAAATCAAAGAAGCACCCTTTTTCATAGTGAATATGCTTTAATACTGACAATACCTTCCACCAAAAGGTAGGTGCGCACAGTAACAATTCCCTACCCTACGTATACCTGCAAATTCTGATCAACAACAGCGCCAGCAAACTCCAACAAATTCGCCTTTCATGACCCCAAGGCGCTTACTTTACTTCATGGCTTCAAACTTCAAGGTGCTTGATCACTGGTTGTTTGAAGGTATTTACTTCCTACCAGTAGTGCTGAACTGGATTGACCTATTGCCTCAAAAGGCCGCCTTTTGACAAGGATGCTCTTATTGTCACACAACAATCGCTGGATGGCACTTTTTGCACAAAACACACAATTTGTTTTTGAGTTTACTTTGCAATGTCACTAAGTAACATTAGTTTGAAATACAGAGTTCAAAGTAAAAGAAGATTACAGTAAAACAGGACTAAAGCTACAATTAAATTAATTAAGAATTAAACAAGTAGCACCGCTGCCTCACAGAAAGAAGGTCCAGGGGTCAATCCCAGGGTGGAGCGACCTGGGTCCCTTCTGTGTCGAGTCTGCATGTCCTTCCCGTGTCTGGGGGTTTACTCCGGGTACTCCGGTTTCCCCCCACAGTCCAAAGACGTGTGCTAGATTAATTGGTGTCTCTAAAGTGACCCTGTGTGACTCTGTGCATGAACGTGTGTGCATGTTCTTGCCCGCGACCCCATGTGGATTCAACGGAATGGATGAATTAATGAAGAATTAGACAATATAATCGATATATATATTTAATTGCGGTGATATGTTTGTGCACTTGGTACCACTGTGGTGTGAAAAACCTGTGCTATTATTACAAATATTAGCACAACTTGGGATTGGCCTTTTAAGATAATATAAGATTGTAAAGGTGCTTTGAGGCAATACTCTATTGTAAAAAGCGCTATATAAATACATTTGCACTGAACTTAATTTAATTGAATAATATTCAAGTCACTCTCCCCAGATCAGGCTCATATGCTGAACATTTCGAATTTAGGTTTCAGTTTAGGTTCCAGAAATACATCAGAGGAGCGGTACTAGCAGTACAAATTATTTGACTGTTTCAAAATAATTTTGTTCTACATTACTAAAACCTTCACTTGAGAGCTTATTCACGTTTAACTAGATCTGCTGTGGCTCTGGCCTGCTCTGCCCCCAGTCACACTTCATTCAATTCCACAAACAAACATTGTCTCGCTTCACTAAGCCTCTGCCCATCAGCACAAACATGCAATATGCTGGGCTCTGGATTAAACAGTGACCTAGGGAGGAAATTAATTGTGCCGGTAAAAGTTCATGTGAAATGCTTTGTCGATGGCTCTGATATTAGCTGATGGAATTTCATGCAAATAATGGGCAAATTACTTGAAGCCATGTCTACAGAATAAAAAAAAAAAACACTCGGTACTATAAACTAGAATTTAATACTTTAGCTAAGTAATCTGAAATCATTGCGAGAATAGAGCATATATTATTTTTATAGTAAAAATGTATTGAACTAAGAGAAGCAGGGTGGTCGCCTCGACAAATTGCTCACATCCAGGCCATTCTGACTTTATTTGTCATGATGTTTTTGGAGAAGTGCTTTCATCGAGAGCATGCACACACAGCAAATGTGCTTCCGAATGGCCCAGTACAGGATCGTGCCTGGTCCGGTGATCCACCGACAAACACAAGCAGCTCCCACAGTTTTAGTTTACACCATCCAGACACAGGTGGCCCCTTCACTCTCTGCCCAGATCATTTCCAGGTGCTTAGCAAAGGAAAATTTGTTGCCGCAGTCCCATTGTGTTCTGACATTGACAGCTAGCCACCGTCTTATTCGTTTGCAGCACTGCCATGAACAAGAAACTTCGACAGCCATGGGCTCGTTCCATATATCTTTAATAACAAATCCAGCATCTGTTTGGGATTCGACAATGGGTTTGAATATAGACGTGGTGAACCCTTTAATCCTGCTTTTGCCGTGAACCCACGTGAGAGAAACCAACAGTCAATATGTGCAGGACATCCTGTAGCCATGTGATGCCTCTCATGGCAAGGCTTCCAACTGGCATTTTGCAGCATGCCCACATGTATCTAGCTGAAAATATGATAAATTCAATATGATAATCTTTTCTCTTACACGGGCTCTGATGCTTCCTCATTTTCAGCCGAAATATCGCTAACCAAAGCTATAACTGCACCACAATGGACGACTGTTTGCTTCCCCAGCCTTCCAGCTCCATCTTATCTTCAATTGCTTTGCAGAGCCAAGTGAACTGCAAAATCTTAATGGTCTTAATAACAAATAAACAGAAATGCTTAGAACTTCTTCACAGGCCGAAGAGTCACTATTGTTCCACTTAACATTGACAGCCTCAAACAGATGATGGATATTGAAAATATTTCCGGCCAATTTTTTATGTCATGCCAGATATTCTCTATAGAATTTATTTCCGGATAAAACATGAACCTGCTGGGATTTTTCCCAAGCCGCTTCTACTCACAGTATGAGCAGGAGCATGGTCTGGCTGGAGAAATAATGTCTTTCTCTTTAAAAAATAGCTTTCCTCAACATTCTCCTGTCCTACAAAACATGACTGACTTGCAGTGAAGTAGCTGTTTACCCGTACCAGCATTTGAAAAGGTTCCCACACCATGACACTTCTTCCTTCATCATTAACCACGGCAGAGAAGCAGTCACTTCTCACCAGCTCTTTGAAGTCACCTCTCTTGAGCATCAGCACACAATTCAAATCATGATACATTACTCCACACAACTGTGCTGAACCACTCTGCTTTAAAATTTCGCATATTTGACAAACACCTCACTCTTCTGTGAAATTCTTTTCTCAGAAGGATGTAACACATCTACACACAACCTCCAAGAGAAGCATGCTAGTTCATAGAGTTGATCTGCCCTTGTATCGCATGCTGGGTGGACAGCACATGACTCAGACAAAGGTAAAAACAAGCAGTGCTATATTTAAATTATTTAGTCATAATGCACTTTGTCATGTTCTCAAGGAGTAATTTTGCAATAAACAACAAAAGTTTTGTACAGGTACATTATGTGCCATGTAATAAAGTGCCTTATGTTTTGTTCAATGGGCTGTTGACCATAACGGTCATTCACCAGTCGTTACCAGTCGATGCAGTTGTAGGGACAAATTTTGGAGAAACTAACTCCTTGTGGAGCTCCTCTGAGAACTACGTTAGTTCCAGGCACTGCTTTAAGAACTATGTGTAACCCTAAAGGGCTATAAACAGTTAGATTTCATAAGGTATAAGATATGGTCAAGCCTTAGAGGCAAGTAAATCCCAGAGCAGGCCAAGGAAGAAGAAAGCCTGCTGTGAAACCCTCGTTGAGGTATGGGCGAGCATTATCCTGCTGTAAATGCCAGTTGGAAGCCCTGAAATTAGAAGCAAAAAGGCTCCCTCATGTCACTACGAATGGAGTACTCAACAGATCACAGAGCAGTTGAGGCAGTGTATTGTTCCACAACAAAGGCAGGATTAAAGCGCTCACCACGAGGCCACCTTATCGACTTTTGTTGCATCCCAAACCGAATGTGGTTTCATAGCTGTAGACGATAGCGTTCCAGTCTGTAGAAGTCCATATTTCTTGTACATTTCACCACTGCAAACAAAGGACAGGACCAGACACATCATGAGTATCTGCTAAGCAGCTGGAAATGGTCTAGAAAAGACACGGATGTGTGGACAATGGTAGACAATGAAACTGTGGGAGCTGCTCCTGCTTGTCATTGGATCAACAGATCCGCTCTTCTGGTGGTCTGTGTAAGGTGTCTGGAGCCTGATTGCCATGTTTGCATGCTCTGTCTTAGCCATTGCTCCTAACACCTTCTACAATAGCTAGGTCAGAGTTGCCTAGATGGCAACAACAACAGAATAACCACACTGCTTCTCTCACTCCAATGATGCACCCCTTTACACAGTCTAGCAACTGGGCAAAATGTATTTAAATGCATCAAGTCTAGTAGTCAGCAAATTTCTCACCAAGAGGTAAATTACCCAAAAGTAGCCTCTAAGAGCCTTATAATAGGGCCGTGAAGGAGCACTTTTATGACATCTTCTTTCAAGACCCAGTGTCTAATGTTTTTAAGTACACTTGTATTTTGTTAAGAATGAAGTGTATAAAAACACACATTTAAGAATATTTTCCTTCTAAAAATTCATGAATCCAGACTCATTTTGGGGCTTTAAACAGTAAAGTCATTGTTGCCTATATGTAGAAAGTCTGTCACATGAGTCATCAGTAATATAATAATGTAACCGGCCCCCTTGTTTGTGTCGTTCTGGACTCTTGACTCAGCCTGTTGGTTAAAATTGGGAATAAAATCGTGTTGCAAAGGAGGCATGTAAAGCAGAATGAATCACTGAGTCGTGGAGGTGGAAGCTGAGAAAAATTGATCACATAATAACCATTGAGAAAGTTTTGATGTTAGGCAGACAATCAATTCACTTATATTTAATGCCTGTCATGTAGGGAATGTGAGTCAAATCTTTTAGACAAATATTACAGTGGCTTGTACCTCCCTAAAAGAGCTTCATCACATGGTTTTGAGTGACACTCTAACCTGTAATGTTTCTCACTGGTATTTTAGCAGGAGTTTGGACATTACCTCAGTTTTCCTTGATTTGTTAACTCTACTGCAGTGAATATATCATCTCAATCCAATTTTTCAACTGTTAATCATCAGTTCTCGTGTCATTTATCGTGTTTTTCTATTCTATAAGTCTATAGTGCTTTATGTAAAAAATTCAGACAATAATGTTTTATTAATACAGCTACTCCCAGCCTGATGATATAACGTTCATCTACTTCAAATGCGGGTATAAAGCTAAATAACGGCGTGCTGCTCACATCCTCTGCTGCAGTGGGTCCATCATTAAAGTTTAAAGAATCTAATGCAGGCAGTGAAACAACATGCTGAATCCCATCAGTAGTTAGACTGGATGCGACAACCTCCACTGATTTTTTGTATTTTTTTTTTTTTGTATGTGGGCGTTGTTGACTGCATTGACAGCTAGGGGAAAAAAAAACAATCATTCATGCATACACCCTTTCATGTGTTTCTATTTTAATTTATTTTCAAGTGTATGTAAATTTGTTTCAATGTTTATGTAAGACTAATTACCTGATACAAATTGGATTATTTTAGCCCAGCATTTTTTATTGTTCTACCACATTTGAGCCCTGCTTTACCTGGTCAGAGTGGCAGGGATTTGATGGCAATCAGCATGCACTGAACAAAATGCCAGTCAGTGCCCAGAGATGTGGTGATGTGGGATGCACAATCACACACATACACACACACACACACACACACACAATAGCTTATATACAGCTCTGGAAAAAATTAAGAGACTCAATTCTCCAGACTCCAAGTTTTCTTAATATCTGCACATATCGGAGTAATTTACGTCGGGTAGCAGATCAATTCAAAAAAAGACATTCTACTTAATGAGGTACTGATTGGGTGAACCAAATATTATTGAGTGAGGAAAGTGCAAAATGCATTTTCTTTATATTAACAAGTTGAAAGCAAATGCTCTTGTCATAGGGACTACTATAACTTTATTTACAAAAAACTATAAAAAATAGGTCAAAAGATCTCCATTATATTACTCCGTTTAACCGTGTGCGTGTGTGTGTGTGTGTATGTGATTGTGTGCATGTACGTGTGTGAGTGATAGAGATTAATAGACCTACACACTCTTCTCTCTCTGCCTCTCTCTCTCCCTCTCTTTGTCCCTCTCTCTCTCTCACTCAGACACACACACACACACACACACACACACACACAGCGTGCGCGTCCCCCTCGCATTATTTTTTTTGCTCCAGCAGCCCACGCGCATCATCTCATTTGCCACTCACGCAGAGAAATTGCTGCTCTTCCGACACTCCCGCTTTTCCAGCTCACTGCTGCTGCTGCTATTGTATTGCACTCTATTGTTCTTCACACTATATGGATCTATGTGGCTTGGATCAGTCTTTCTCTTACTGCCGGATCTTACTTTGGATGCTGCCGCTCTTCGTGACGGCTCTTAACGCGACCAGAGAGGTGAGAACAAAACCAGATCGAGTTTGGATGCTGAGGCACGTTTGCATGGTTATCTCGTTTAAGCATGCAGATTTTAACCTTTTAAGAACAGGCTGTCGTCATCTTGGTCAGGGATCTAGTCTGTAAACTTGATAAAGGTTTGATTAGTTTGACACATACACACATTATAAAGTATTATTGTTATTAAACTAAAAGTTCATTGAAGACAACCTTTTATTGTACGCTTGAATCTATGTTTATTAGTGTTTTATCCAAACTAATGGCACATTCACCATAGTTTAAGTATAGCTGTGAAGCCTATGGGTGGTGTTTGTTAAACCTTAAAACGAAATGTTTAATACCATGTGAATGTTTCACCCCAGATTAAACAGTGCTCATCCCAGGAGTGACTTGCCAAAGGCAAACGGTGTGTTTACTTGTGCCTGCTCTACTGTGGTCCCTGGAAGGCATGAATGCTCGCTCTGTATCGGTCCTGCTCATGTCCCTGTCTGGCAGTAATGAAACGTTTCCTTCTCTGCACCCCAGACAGGACTCGATCCCGTCCGCGGAGCCTATATGAAGTTTCCCAGCCATGCAATGTTCTTGGAAGGCTGTGATCCTGCTAGCCTTGGCCTCCATTGCCATCCAGTACACGGCGATCAGGACCTTCACGTCTAAGTCTTTCCAGCTCTGCCACGTGCCGGTCTTGCAAAACTGCAGCCTCAGCGGCCTGGAAACAGATCCCGTGTTTGAGCGCGGCTGCGACGAATATGCTTACTTGACGCAGAACACTTCGCGCAAGACCCATATCTTGGTGCTAGCCACGACGCGGAGTGGCTCTTCCTTTGTGGGCCAGTTGTTCAACCAGCACTCGGACATATTTTACCTGTTTGAGCCTCTTTATCACGTGCAGACGGCTCTCATTCCTCGTCTTGCCCACAGCCGGAATGCGGCCGACAGGCGCGTGATGCTTGGAGCCAGCCGGGACTTGTTGCGGAGCCTCTACGGATGCGACTTGCACTTTCTGGAAAGCTACATCAAGCCGCCACCGGCAAACCACACTACAGATAAGCTGTTCAGGCGGGGGGCCAGTCGAGCACTTTGCTCCCAACCCGTCTGTGACGCCTTCAGTCCTGCCGAGACCAACGTCGAAGAGGGTGACTGCGTGAAAAAGTGCACGACTCTCAACATGACCCTCGCCACTGAGTCCTGCAGGGACAAACAGCACGTAGCCATAAAGATTGTGCGGGTACCTGAAGTAGGGGATTTGCAAGCCCTTTTGGAAGATCCGCGACTCAACCTGAAGGTGATCCAGCTGGTCAGAGACCCTCGAGGGATCCTTGCCTCACGGATAGAGACCTTCCGGGACACGTACCGTTTGTGGAGGATCTGGAGGGCGACGGGGAGGAAACCCTACAACCTGGATTTGTCTCAGCTCACCATTGTGTGCGAGGATTTCCTGAGCTCGGTATCGACTGGTCTGAGCCACCCCTACTGGCTCAAAGGGAAATACATGCTGGTACGATACGAGGACTTGGCGAGGAACCCTCTCCAGAAGACCAAGGATATCTACGACTACCTTGGGCTGTCGATGGACAAAAACGTGGTCGAGTGGATTCAGGCAAACACCAGGGGGAGCAGTGAACTCTCCACCAAACACAAGTACGGAACCGTGAGAGATTCGGCGGCTAACGCGGAGAGCTGGAGGCTCAAACTCTCCTTCGACATGGTAGAATACACACAATCTGTGTGCCCAAAGATCCTACACATGCTGGGCTATAAAAGTGTCAGATCAGCTGAAGAACTGAAAAATATGTCTCTCTCGCTTGTGGCGGCAAAAAATTTTGTACCCTTTTTATGACTGAGATTTTTTGATACTGTGTATTTATAAAATGTTGCCTTATGCTTGGTGTTAAGGTTATTGAGTCTTTCTACGTCATGCTCCGATTTGCACTAAACTCAGTATACTTATTCATATCTACAGACAACAGCACAAGGGAACTGAATGCAGATGGCAGGTATTCTACATGCTTACGGGTGTGTGAGCAGGCTATGGTGTGTACTTGACTGCTACAGTATCAACAACTGCAAAAGTGCCATCGCTGGTGATCTCCCGGCTGTTTCATTTAACATAAGTGAATGTCTTATTCATCATACTTTTTGCGGTCACTTTAAGATAAATATACAGTCATGGCAACATTCCACTGTATGAGTTAAGACTGGACAATAAATTGTGAATGCCGCAGCCGACCTTTAACATTATGGTGCATTTTTACTTCAGATAAACATGGCTACCTTTCTTTCAGAGAGCAGTTGGGCAAAGTTTGATTTAAGCAGCTACAATGATTTGTGTGAGACATGTTTGGATCAGAACCGAACAATCCTGGGATACATCACATTGCAAAAGTGTTTGGTGACGTGAAAAATAAAAACAGAATAAAAAATGTGCACATTGTTGGAATTTGATGACAGCTGTTAAATGAGAAATGGAAGATCAGGACTATTGGTCAGAAGCACAGTGGCACCGTGGTTAACAGAGATCCAGAGATTTGAGTTCTAGAAAGGGACTAGCTGCTGCTTGTGTGGAGTTCTTTCCATGTGTACAGTACTTAGCAAAAGTCTTAGGCCACCATTCCACCATTAGATTTGTTGTTTTAGCAATGGTACAATGACCATGTACACTGCTCACAAAAAATGGGGATACTCCTTTTTGAAATATCCTTTTAAAGTATAATTTTTTTATTTATTTTAACATTTTTTAAAGTATAATTACATACGGTCACTATACCAATGTTAAAACATCAACTGTAATGGTGGCTTAAGACTTTCGTAAATACTTGTGTGAGGTTCCTCCAAATATTTTGTTTTTCTCTGACAAAGACATTCCCTAGGTCAGTTGGTGTTGCTAAAATGTCCGTGTGTGTGTGATGGACTGGCACCTTGTGCCCTGTGCTATGGTATATAATATACTGAGCTAATTAAATATAGAAAATTTGAATGAATGAAGGATGTTTGTTTTGCAGACAAAGCACTTAAATGTAAATAGACTTTGTGATATTTTGGGAGAAGTTAAACTTTTTAAAGGGCAACGGTTCATTTCTCTGTCACTTTACAGTGTCCATACATGCCGTGGTTCCAGTGGAAATAATTAATATACAAATAAATAACTGTCAGGCAAAAAAATAATACATTTTTTGAAATTCAAAGCAAGTCCACACAGCAGGAGAATTTATTTTTGGTGAGTTGTTCTACTTTTGCCAACATATGAAAGATGCTGTCCTTATGCTATTCTGACTGAAGAACACAGGGTACAGGTGTAAGCATTCCTACAGACTCGCCTCCTTCGTGCCTACATGATGCCTGACCTTGCCAGAAGGCACCACTGGGGCTTATATTTGTTGTTTTAACAACGATATAAAAAATAAACAGTACGTATTGTCAACTCAAACATTTCTAAATGATATTTGTCACTTCGGGGCAGCACGGTGACTCAGTGTGTAGCACCGCTGCCTCATAGCAAGAAGGTCCCGGGTTCAAACACAGGGTGGAACGTCCTGGGTCCTTTCTGTGTGGAGTCTGCATGTCCTTCCTGTGCCTGTGTGGATTTACTCCTGGTACTCTGGTTTCCTCATACAGTCCAAAGGCATCTGTGTTAGGTTAAATGGTGTCTCTAAAGTGGTCTTTGGTGTGTGACTGTGTGTGTGTGCCCTACAATAGATTGGCGCCAAACCTAAGGCAGTTCCTGCCCTTGCATCCAGAGTTGGCAGCTGGTCACTGGCTAGTTTAAGCATAATGAAAGAATGAATTTGTCACTTCGTATTCGCATAATACCCTCTTGCACTGATCTTCCTTCTAAACTTGATCGTTGAGTGTGTATCTTACTGATCTCAGAAGCAGAAGCAGTATAACCTGTTCTGAAATGTATGACTGTGGTAGCCTAGCGGTTAAAGTACTGAACTCTGAACCTGAAGATCCAGGGTTCAAGTCCCACCTCTGCCAAGCTGCCACAGTCGGTTCCTTAAGCAAGGCCCTTAACCCACGATTGCTTGAATTGTAAGACTATATGAGTTGTAAGTCGCTCTGGAAAAGGGCGTCTACGAAATACTGTAAATGTAATGTTAATGCATGACCACGATTGAATATGGGTGTATTTTGCAGTTTTACTGAACTTAATGTCATTTACTGAACTAAAGTCATTATAAACCAGCCAATTAGCATAATGGTGAAAATTTACATGGCATTTTTCTATCTTCCCTCATTTGCTGTAATGATAGCTTGTACTCAAGAAAATATGGTGATCCATGTAACACCACAATATAATTCCTCGACCACCTGAAAACCCATCAACTTCTGTTGTCAATGCATTTTGACTAGAAAAATTTGTCACCACTCGTTCCAGCCGAAACTTGATTTTACGAGTCATGATTCGCGATTCAGTACACATTGATTTACTGAAAGTATGTCTTGTTCAGTGAAGAACGACACGACACCGTTTTGAATTGTGTTTTTCTTACTATACTGTATTCTTAGTGCAAAAAGTCCCTCTTGGTCCTTAAAAGGTTAAAAAATGACAGACAACAGAAAGGAAAACGGGTACCACATCCGCTTTCTGGTTGAGCAGTTACCATTAGCAGCTAGCATCCTGACTTCACCAACCTAGTAAGCGTTTTGCATTTATTTTTCACTCAATCCATTCATGATTAAATTGCCTGAGATCCTTCAAAACGTTCTTGTAAAATAAGCATTGCATTAATGAGTTTGACCATTTGTAGATTAATGTGTAATAACGCCTGCTATGATACAGTATAGACTTCATTAAACTTTCTGGTTAATAATTTTTAACTTCTGAGCATATCCCCATTTTAAATGAGGGAGCACCTGTACAATACAACTCCATTAATACATATAATGCCTCATACGAGGTTTCTACAAGTTCTAAATTTCTACAAGTTCAGTTCAATTTACATTATTTCTTATGGAAAAAAAATTGTTTAGTATTTATTCATTCAAATGAATGCCGAGAACCGAGGTGGTGATACATTCATGACAGTCGGCATGCCTTGATCATATATGATCTATATGTATTTGCTGTACAATTCCCAACAACAACAAACTCGCATTTATACAGTATATAGCCTTTTATAAACCCAAAGTGCTTAACAAGCTAATTGGAAAACAGATGCGATAATCCACATGGATTTGACCTGGCTCACTTTCATAGGTTCTCACCCTGTGGTACTGGGATAGGTACCAGAGCCCCCAGAACCAATAAAAGTGGGCAAATAACATTGGAAAAAAAAAACATGCAGAAGGCAACATCCTTATCCAATCCAACTGAACAGTGCACATGCTCATAGTACTTCCCCATAATCATTTTATTTATCTGTTATTTTTTTGTATTTGTATTTTAAACTGTTTTGAACTGATTTTTGAGTCTTGCTCCTCCAAAGGTTTCTTCTTTATAATGATTAGGGGGTTTTTCCTTGCCATTGTCTTGCTTGCTCAGTTTGAGACTGGCTCTATATATTAGAAGATTGTAAAAAGCTCTATATTTGAAATCTAAATGCACTTGACTTAATACAAGTCAGTGGATAATTTTCTGTCTAAAATCATTCATTTTTTTTACATTAACTGGACTGGAAAACTCCTATCACAAGTCAAGTGCTTACCTATTTAAGAGTCGTTCTTCGGTGTCTGTGTACTAAGCCGTTCAGCCTTAACAGTCTTAATCACAGATATGTGTGGAAGAATAATTAGCAGTACGACAGATAAAAATACAGTGATTTGCATGCGCTGAAATAATCCAAGATCATGTGTTAATTGGTTGTGTCATAAGATTTGCATAAGATATCAAATTTCCATATGTACAGCACACTAAGTTGTAAAATGATTGTACTGGCGCACACACGATTTAAAGGGGCACAGCTGTAACCTTGTGCTTGCCAATCAGCCATAACAGTACAACTGTGTGCATAAAAAAATGTTAACCATCAAAGAACCAATCAAACCACCAAACCCAAAAAAACCACACAAACTCAGCCTTTGCCTCCAAAATGTATTTTAGACATTATTATAGAATAATAATATATATAATATATTATATTATATTATAATATTATATATAATATAGATCTCTCTCTCTCTCTCTCTCTCTCTGTGTCTCTCTCTCTGTGTCTCTCTCTCTCTGTGTCTCTCTCTCTCTCTCTCTCTCTCTGTGTCTCTCTCTCAGTGTCTCTCTCGCTCTCTCTCAGTGTCTCTCTCGCTCTCTCTCTCTCGCTG
>JAUZST010005883.1:0-15233 GCA_034779995.1 Parotocinclus haroldoi
CACACACACACACACACACACACACACACACACACACACACACACACACACACACACACACACACACACACAGAGGGGTCAGAGGTGAGATTAGTAGTATTAGTGCTCAGATATTGGGTGGGGACAGTAATGTGTGACATACAAGCTCTATGTTAGTGTTTTTCCACTGGCAAGGTCAAACTAGTGCCAAACTAAACTGCAATTATTGCAAAGGTATATACCAAAGGTAGTGGCCATCCAGCTTTAGACTGGCAAAATCAAACCTGTTGTAACATTGGGGAGCATCCCTGGTCTGTGTTACACAGACCCAGCCCTAAGCTAGAAGAGCGGTGAAACTCGGGAGCCAAGTGGGGAGAAGAAAACATCCAAGAAACTCCCCAGGAAACTGTGCAACCCAAACTTTCTGAGCCAGGGAAACATACATCTGAACTTGAGGGTGCTATGAGACTGAACACAATTTTCTCATTGCCAGAGCTGGGATACAAACCAAGGTGGTTTTATCACTGCACAATAGCTGGTTTCTGATTACATAAATAGGACCTGCTCCAACACCCACACCATATCAGTGGAAACCGGTAATGTGTCAGGAACATCGCCACACACTTACACACACAAGGTCATTACAATGTTTACTGGAGAAAGAGCTACAAGTGAAAGAAGGCTCTAGTACCCTGTTGGAAACAAGATGAGACACCGTTGGGCATGGAGGCATACAGTCCTGTAGATCCTGCACACTAATAGTTTGCCCATCCGAGCTAGGCCCAAAATATGCTTGACTGGTGATAAATCTGGCAACCAGGCAGGCCAAGGATGAGTTGTAATCTGGCGGAGACATTCCTGGGAAATCTTTGCTGCACTTGGGAGCATTATCCTGTTGGCTAATGTCATTTGTAAGCCCTGCCATGAGATGCAATACACTTATCTGCAGGATGTCCAGCTGTTGGTATATCGTGTGTCACTACTAAGGGTGACCAACTGTTGTATGTAATGGCTCTCTAGGTCATAACACCAGCAGTTGGAACAGTGTTTCACTCCAAACTAAAGGCAGAAGTGAAGCGACTGTCGGATCCCAAAAAAAACCTGGGTGTGCCAATAAAAAGGTGCAGTCCACGTTCACGACACAACTGCAAACAAAGGTGATGGTCGCAAGTAGGTTTAGAATGGCCATGATGGTGGACAGTCATACTTTTTCTCTCAGCAAAATGATCTGCCCCTTCTCGAAGTGGGTCAACTGGGCAGCATGTATTTGACTGCATCACAGAGGCATGTCTAACAGTCAACAATCTCTCAGCAATAGGTACACTACCCAAAGGTAGCCTCAGACAGCCTTTTATGCCCTCTTGTGGCAAGACCCGCTGTCTAATCAGAGCACAACTGTAATCTTTTACATATCTGCCTGAAACATAATTGCATGCCGAGCTTTTAAGCATTTCGACATTTCTATCTAGGTGAACTATTTTTCCTGGATCTGAATTGTGTCACTTAATACGAGATCATAAACGCACCAAAAATGATCAACCACAGATTTAATGAGCTTTACTAAAGCAAGTAAATTAGCAAGTAGCTGTAGACCTCTCGGGTGAGTTCCTTGATGTGTGTGTCTCTCTCTTGCAGATGCCTCATGCTCTGCTGCAGTTGGCCCTGCCTGTCTGTCACTTCGCCCTGCTGCCTGATGGTGGCGCTCTGTAGCTCTTGAACACATTCCTGTAGCGTGTTCACCAGTCTTTCCCGCTCTTTTAGCTACACACTCACACACACACACACACACACACAGAAAGACAAGTGACAATCACATATGACATTATCTCCCATCTTAATCGCATGCAACAGTGTACACATCAAAGTATTAGATATGGCTGACAAGATGTTAGCCATAGCTGGCAGATTAGCCTTGATGGGTGAGCAGATGAGAGATAGACTCCGATATGCATGGCAGGTATTAAACGGGAATTAGGAAGATTAATTTTCAAATGTAATTGAGTGAGGAACTGCATCAAATCTGTTACACCTATTAGAGATATGGAATGAGTTTATATTTAACTTTCATACTGCCATACAGTTCGCTGATTGCTTGGCTTTGTACTGACATCCCTTTAGCGTGAGAAAAAAAAAAATCCCATTTCTTTATGATTCGTGCAGGTCTTGGTTGCATTTAGCTAAATCATTCCCTGGGAGGTTTGGAAGTAATTACTATGTTTTGAAGCACAAATTTGGGGGAAACTAATTGATTTGGTGGAGAATTGCTCGAGGTGGTACAGTGGGAAGGATAATAAAGTTGAAACTGCAGGATCCCTGCAAATCAAACTGATAAGCAGCTAAGACTTTAATTCTTTCTAATGCAACTGCACTACATCTGATAACCTTACAAGACCTCAAGGATATTTTAATAATTCTCCTCCAGTATCACATATATCTGTGTGTAAAGGAGCCACGTAATGCATGTGGAAAGCTGGATGTAAATAGGAGTAAGACTTTTGTATAGAAAAGACGCTTTATAAATAATGCAGTATATGTATCCACTGTCAAAGGTAACACCTTAATAATGTGTTGGGACGATAATATTTGAGCTGCTTTACCCCATGAGGGACCTTTAGTTTGTATCTGAAATCACTTCCTACTCAGTAGTCCATACATATTAAAGACTACAGTGAGTCAAAAGTTGAGGTTTCTTTGTTGGTAGTGGTCATCTGACTTCGTCCAATATGGCGGCTTTCAAGATGGCGACCGTATTCGGGACATAAACTAAAAGATAGGCTCCCTCACTCATTACTTGCTGAGGTATTCGGATATGTCATTTTCCCTTTTGTTTTTGAAATTAAAGGGTGTCCTGTGTTTTTTGGCTCACCCTGTAAATTATCCAGATTTGAACAGAACTGTAAGACCGGTAAATAAATCTGGACACTTGCTTACATTGCCCATTCCTGTGAAACAGCAGGTTCTTCACAGACACATCAACACACTTCTTTGCATGGTACACAAGATTACAGCTTGCACATGTTCCTAATAAAGTACCTAATAAAATCTTTCCAATAAAAATGTATTGCTCCAGTAATTGTAACGCCTCAGCAGGCCTTCAGAGAAGTCATCATGAAATGCAGCACAGAAGGTAAGAAATAATAAAAACAATGTTATGGAACTGAGGTTCCCGATTTGATCCTAGCCTCTGAGTCGTCATGTCCACACGGGTTTACTCCTGGTACTCCGGTTTCCTCCCACATTCCAAAGCGATGCATTAGGATAACTGGTTGCTCACTGGTCGGTCCAGTGCTAATGTTTCTGCCTAGTATCGATGTACCTTTGCTCCTGTTGTGACTAGCCATTGACGCTGATGTGATGTTACACAAAACAAATAAGTAAACAAATAAACAAACAATTCAAACCTCTGCATGTGTGTACCTGGTTTCTTGCTGTATCCAGCTCCTTCCTGAGCTGATCTCTCTCAGTCTCCAGGCTAGTCTCTCTATGGCGTGCCCCATGTGCCCATTTCAGCTGATCCTGCTTTCGCAGCTGATCTTGTGCCAGTTCTTCCCGTAAAGCTTGAATTGTTGTAGAATGTTCCTTCAGCTGCAACAAACAAAGCAGTTCTAAGTCACAAACACACCAATAAACACATCTTTATCTACTGAAAATGATCACCAAAAGCTTTGTACAGATATGCTAAGGTAGATTTAAAACACTATTGCAGGCTATTGTGAGACGTTCAGGTGTGTAACTGCTTGCATAATAACAGCTGGAGGCAGATTGCCACTTTCTCAGCCTACCTGCTCCTGCAAGTGGGTGAAATTCTGTTTGGTGCTGGTTAGCTCCTCCTGAAGCCAATGCTTCTCCTGTTGCAGGTGTGCAGCCTCCTGCTGGGCGCTATGCTTAGTCTGCCTGATGTTATTGGCATCACTCTTCGCCTGCTCCAGCTGGGTCCTATGGAACAGTCCAATTTATATGTCTGTAGCCATGGATCAAGTGTACAGTGCCTACAGAACAAATATCACCCTTTCCTATGGTATGCCTTTTCACCTATAAGTGATAATAACAATTCTAGTAATTGTTAAACAAGTAATTAGTAAATACCTGGTTTTGCCAAGTTATCAGTCCCTCAGGCTAACCATTCTAAACTTACTTAACCAATTACATTTCAGATCACACACCAGGATAACTGGCCATCACCTGACATCAACTCTGATTACCTTCTGAATAAAACCGTCTGTTATTTAAGGATATTTAAGGATAGTAGTGTGCTGGAACAGAAAGAATTTACCAGGGTTGGAATGGTGCTTTTAAAAGAACTCAACAACAAAAAAAAGTTGTGGAAAGGAACAAATTAGAAAAAATTTAGAAGCTTGCATTTACATGTTAAATTAAACATTTAGACTATTTAAACGCTCTGTTTTCCTTTAGTGACAGCATTGCAGACTCCTGACATTCTTGGCAACTTTCAGGCAGGCATCTGGAACTATGAAGTTCCCACAAGTTCAGGACACAAACTATCTGGATTGCCCTCACTCTTCGTTCCAACTCGCCCCAACCCAACTTTGCAGGCTTCCATTGTTTGCAAGATAACTGCAAGCAATTACTTTCTGATCACTCTTACACACTCTGTGTCACCAGCATTCACTTTTACAATGATTCTATTTAATACAAAGATGGGACATGGTTTTAATAGAACACTTTTTCCAAGTTCAGGAATTGTTTTCATATTTTTGGGACAAATGTAAAACCGGATTTGAACTGCATGGGAAAAACTGGAAACTTCAAAGTATGTAAGAAACATACATTTCTGTTATTTGAATGAGCCATGAGGTAAAAATAGCTATACAAGACAGAAATATGATTTTCAGTCTCAGTTTCAGTCTTTCAGATTTTCAGTCTTTTGACCTGTACTGCACATTGTTCTGATCTATTATAGTATTTATTCAAATATATGCATTTTAACCATTCCCCATTCCCCATAACCATTCCCCAGCCAGGTCCTGGCTCCACATGCTTAAGCTAATCAGAGAAACAGAAGGAGCCAGGAGGGTGTGAGCAGTAAGGCAGGTACATTACGAGGTGCTGTGTCACTTTTCCAGTGAATAGGTGTGGGAAAATAAGCTTAGCACGACTCACCTCCATTCCTCTTTCTTTCCTCATTGACAAACCAGCCACTGTAACAGCTAATCGATGTCACGCACAATCCCTCAGCCCACCCTTACCAAAATGATCAATATCCCAGGCAATTAGAATCCCCTATCTGCATGGCTGCTGGGACCTTGTCGTGTCTCCACAGCCCACAAACACCCAATTTAGCCCTCAGCCTATCGCTTAATTACCTTAATCCTTTGTAATATGTACTGGCAGGCAGACTGTGGCGCATTTGCTGTAGCCCTGAGGTCTGACTGAACAGGTGACCTTTGGCAAAGTGCTGGTTAAAACGATACCGTTTGCCTTCTTGCACCTATTTAAACGGTTGATCTCGAATTCAAGCCAAGACCCTAAAACCCATGCTGATCCATACAAACTGAGTAGACTACATTCATAAAACATTTTTTTTTTTGCTGACAGGCCGAGATGTCTTATTTACACTACTTGGTGCAGTTATATAGCCTGTCACACAATACATGACAGCGAGTGTGGCTGCAGAGGCTAAGCTCATTAATCCCAGTGTTCATAACTGGGGCCAGAATATTGTACATACCACGGTAACACTGTAACCTTTTTCACAGTACGTTCCCCAGTGTGATTGGGGTCTACCTGCACTCATGAAGGTCTTCCTCAGTGGTTTTTAGTCTTTGCTGGAGTTCCCTGAGTTCAGCTTGAAGCCTCCTCTGGTTCTGCTCGGCACGGACCACCTCAGCTACTCGCTCTGCCAGCTGCTCCTGGGCTCGCTGCTGCCCTCCCTCCAACAGCAGCACCTTCTCCTCTTGACGAGCTAACTCCTGGGCTGCAAAGCCAAAGCGTAGACACATGCTGATCCACAAGTCTGCATTACAGCTGCCCCTTACTGCACACCCTGCCTGTTCTTCTGGCATCCATACGATAAGTGCACTTGAACAATCAATAACTCTTTTAACTCTTACGAAAGTCATTGTTTAACACTGTTTACTTGTAAAAGTGGGTCCATGATTGTAACAGTCACTCCGTCCTTTCATTCTCTTGAACGTGGAATCTCATCTCTTTTTGTTTTTCATTTCCAGTTAAAGTCTCTAGTTGCAATATATAATGTTTTATATTATTAGTCGTTCAAATAATTTATATTATTACTGTATTTAAATCTTTATAATAATTCACTATACAAATGGAACTACCTATCTACGCATACACAAATGGTGAACAATGCATGGAAACATGTGGTGCTTGAAAAATGCATGGACATATGCAAATGAAAGAAACAGGTTAATGAGATCATTGCTTTTTCCTGTAAAGAGCAAAACAGATGCGCTTGTTCAGACGAACGCCAAGACACGACTGACCATATTTTATTTGAACCGAACAGACGCGGAGAAGCACTACATGTTACATGGCATCTGTGCTGACAGGCCACTATGAGTAATTTATTGTAAGATTGATAGACGAATGAGGATAAATTAAGGTGAATTACAACAGACAACACTACATAATCACAAGTAGTGCATCAGGCAGCAGGTCAAGCCAGACATCTGTCTTATAAAATTACCTTCGTCTATTGAGGCAAAACAAATAACCCATTCTGGTGAATTGGCATTAGCTGGTTTGCTTCACTGGAATACCAGTGCATCTCTCGCACTCAATAGCGGAGCAGCGCGAGCACGTCACGAGTGGACTGACTGCTGAATTTCTACATAATGATTTAACCGCAGCAAATGCATAAAGTAAGTTCAATGAATACAGCTCTGATTAAAAATAACTCTGGACAGCGGAGGACATAACAGATCAGAGTTGTAATTTCCATAAATTATGTGGACAGAAAAACTATGGGACTATACTGCCCCAACCTTTTCTGGTTTTCCATTTTATACATCTTAGACATTCTTAAATATAACTTTCAATTCGATTTTTTGTTACGTAATACATGATTAATATGTACAGATAAAAACAATGGTACTGGAACTTTTCATTGAGACAGGTTGTAGTTTAGTGTCACTGGACTCTCACCGCTGTCCCTGTAGCTGGCCTGGGCCTCCTTCAGCTCATCTCGTAGCTGGAGAAGTTGAGTGCCGAGCATAGCACACTCATTCTCCCTCTCTCTCCTCTCTTTCTTGGCCTGGCGGAGATCAGCCTGCAAAGTTTGAACATGCCTTTCTGACTCGAGAACCTTGCCTCTGATCTTACCCCGTGCCTGGACCAGGTCGGCTTCGGACTGCCTCAGGAGCATGTCCCTCTTTTGCACGGCCTGCCAAGAAGCGTGTTGACTTAGTTACATTCTCTGAGAAAACCTGGTGTAGGAATATCTAATAAACTTTGTACTTGTAGGTTTGATGTACTAAAATGTACTAAAATCCGTTTAGATGATGAAAAGTGATATATTTTTAAAACAGACATTTGCTTAGGCCAGGTCTGTACCTGTTCTTTCTGTTCACACTGCCTGCGAGCTGCTTCTAGCTGCTCCGCCAGATCTGTTGCTCTGTGCTCCAGGGCGTCCAGCTCTGCCTGTTTGCTCTGAGCCACATGCACAGCATCGGCCTGAAGCTGTTTCATGAGCTCCTGAAGCCTTTGCACCTCTAAAATACCCAAACAAGCACACACATCCGGTGAAAATGGCCAGACCTACTCTGCTCCTATCATATTCATAAAAATGAGCCAGAGCTCAGACTTTTGGGCAGGTAGTGGAGAGATGGAATATCATTTGGAAGGTGATTAGTGGACAGGTTGGAGCAAGTGCACTCACCCGCTAGGCTGGCATCTTTGAGCTGCCTCTGCCTCCATACGTCTTCTTTGAGCTTCTTGAGCTCTAACTGACAGGCGCTCAGCTCCTGCGCACCCTCACCGCAGCGCTCCAGAGTCTGGGACAGTGTCTGGAAAGTGCACACACGCGCACCAATGTCACACACCTGTCACATATGCGCCCATAGCTCAGGGGGAGAGGCAGAAATGTTCCAGGAATTAAAAGCGGTCACCTGGCTAGTCCCTGCTTCTCCCTCAGGCCATCTCTCCACCTATCCTCTCTAGCTTTATTTAGTGTCCACCACACATGCAAACGCGGTGAAATGTCTCATGCATACGCACAGCGATTTCTTGACAGGTGTCACCTCCAATCTGGCTAGCGGAAATCTTGACGAGGCTAGAACGCCCAGCAAGTGTGCGCGTCCCATCTATTTATTGCCACAGCAACCTGAAACGTACGTGTGTGTCAGTGTCTGACAAGTCATGCAGCACGTCAGGTGTGTGTGTAGCCTGTCATCTCACATTCCGTCTTTCATGCGTGTGTGCACGTGTGAGAAAGTGCACTTTTTGGATTTGGAGATAAAACATCAGGTGAGCTATGTTGAATGACTGAATGCGAAATAATAAAAAAAAAAAAAACACACCAAAGCCCAAGCGGAAAAAAAACTGACAGCAGGCATGTTAGAGGCTGAAGCTAACGGCTAACTCCCTTCATTTCACCCCATTAAAATAACGAGGTGTCACCAGGCAGTGGTTTCCGTGTTCCGGTAGCTGACATGCATCAAGACAAATCTATATTTCATGGCCACTTACAGATGTATAAATAGCCAAACAAGGGCCTTTAACCTACTGTAAAATGCCACTAAAAGGTTGCTGGAAGATGGCGGGCACTGTCAGCACGGCCAGCTGGTAATCAGTCTGGTGCCAGTGGTGGGAGTGTGCCACTAAATGCCAGCCATGCGAAATGAGAGCCGGTGTGACACTACCCCAGTCCAGGTGACATGTAGGTCCATTAAGCCTCAACAATGCTGCTCGAACAAACAATTAGTCACAAACGTTCTAACAGAACTGGGCTAAGAACATCTGCATGTGAAATGTAATTGTGGGCAATCATAATGTGCCAGGCGTTTGAGCAGACATGTTTCTAGAACCACTGGAATGCAAATGAAACCTACGCAACTTACTTGTTCCAGTTCGTGGACGTGGGATAGCTGCGTTTCGTAGTATGAATCTGAATGGATGTGAGAAGCTCTGTACATGGAGAAATCGGACTGGACCTTTACCATGGCTTCCTCTTTCTCCTCTATCTGAAGAAGAAGCAGCCCCACGCTCAAACATGCTTATGTAATAAGGGTTATTCAGTCTAAGACATACATTACAATATTATCTAACAATATTACTTGGAAATGCATAATTAACAAACCATGGTTTTGGACTATCTGGTAACACTGCACTGATGACCACTGATGACCACTACCAAGGCTTGCCCAAACACTTATTTAATAATCTTCAGGCCACCAAAAACAACTATGACCAGCATAAACATGGTTAAATCAGTAAAATCGAGAAGGAAAGGAAAACTAAACAAAGCAAACAAGTGTGACTTGTGAAACAAGCGGTTATGAAAAGAAGAGTTTATTTAATGATTTATTCATTATTAGTTATGAGTTTTGATCAGCAGACCAGCTGTACTGTGAACTGCGGTGGTCTAGTGGTTAAGGTCCTGGACAATGGATCAGAAGGTCCAGGGTTCAAATCCCACCTCTGCTACAGTCGGGTCCCTGAGCAAGTCGCTCTGGATAAGAGCATCTGCTAAACAATGTAAATGCACTGAAAGTTCTTAAATGTTCATTTCACAATGCAGAATCTTCGTTAAATTAGATACCAGTCTGTAAATTTATCTTATTCTGTCAGATCAAAGTTCAGTATGTTCTCAAAAGACACCAAGTTTGTGTGTGACCGCACAATGTGTGGGACGTGTGCGTGCATGTGTGTGCTATGGAGGTCTAACTGAAAAAGGCAGGATCAATAGAGCATTTGTTGGCAAGTGGCTGCTAATGGAACAGTGACCTAGGTGCAAGTGAAGAGCAGAAGAACGAGGCCAGTGTTAAGGTCATAGAACAGAAACAGCTCCAGCTTCAACAACAATCTCCACAATGCAAACAATGCAGTGTCTAAAAACGAAATCAAACTGAGGGAACTGAGGAACGTTCCAGCACCCCGGTTTCATTTTGAACTTCGACTGTGTGGAGTCAAAGACATGTGCATTAGGTTAATAGACTACTGGCCTGATGCAAGTGTGTATGTCTAGTTCTGATGTGATATTGTTTCTGTCATGAATAGCCACTGAAGCCGATGACACATTAAACAAAAGGAAACAAAGAAATAAAGCCTATTGTTATTTTAGTGACCATCACAAACGCTACAAATTAAAAATTTTACCCTAAAATAAAGTATGCTTCCACTCGTAGACCAGTGGCGGCTGCTGGACTTACAAAAAAGGTCAGCTTTTTTTCTGTACCTTTTCAAGAAAACGGTCTGTGACCCCGTCATACCAAGTAGGTGACATGACCAGTGTCCTCTTCATGGCCAGCAGAGCTAGGCTGCTTAGACGGCCTTGGCCCTTTGTGTTGCGGGTGTAAGGAGAAAATCTTTACTAAACCTGCAGATGTGGTGTCACTATTGATAACAGTTTTTTACAGCTGAGACATTACACTGTCCGATAACAAACTAATGAAACAAGATTAAACAAGATTAAAGTAAAACTAGTAAATTTCGCCAACCAAATACAGTCCTTCGGCTTCACCTGCAAAATCTACGACAGGACTGAGCTTCAAATGATGCGATGGTGTAAAATATCTCACATTTTTGTATTTAATTCAATCTTTTCATGGGACAACACTGAATATAAGATACTTTGATACAATGTAAAGTAGTCAGTCTGCCTCTTGTATAACGGTGTAAATTTACCTTAAAATAACAACACATAGCCATTAATGTCTAAATTGCATATAATACAGCATATAATATAATTCTTCTGGACACACAAATCATTGATCCCATATTACAGATTGTATTATGGACGTTAAGTAACGCGTGACTATATTTTTTGTATAACAAAGCTTTATACCCGTGAATGCCATTCAATTTCCCCTTTTATCAAGTGCTAATATCTGGCTATTTGTGTTTGTTATTTCTCCTCCTTACATTGTGCCCAAAGAACGGCGTTCTGTCAACATCCAGTCCAATGTATTAGCATAGTGGGTCATTTAAAGCTTCTGTCTCTAATTGACTTGATCCTGAACGCGAGAAAACCTGCGGTGAGTAGAAGAGGTCGGAAAGCTTTTTGTTGAGGCAATATCTGCTAGTAATATCCAGAGAGGGTTACAATTATTGGAACACTGCAGAGCTGGGAGGAAATTAGAAGTACAATATCAGGACCCCATATAAATTTAGTCCTGTCCACATAGGGCTTAAATAAAATTTTAGAATTGTTAAAGGAGGGTTACATTTAAGAATGTAAGAATATTTTTCTGACTTGCTTTAGTGGAGCGCTTCAAAGTTAAGTGCTTACCTGTCGCCTCATGATGGCCATGCTGCCTCGGAGTGTGTTGATGACCAGCTCACATTCTTGAGCATGTGTTTGGCACAGCTCTAGCTCCCTCTGCGTATCTCTCAGTCGCTGGCCCAGAGTGGCCAGGGCATCGTCTCCGCTCTCCAGCTGAGCACAGCGTGCTTTAACATCGTCCTGTAGAACCACGGCCTCAGCCTGCAGGCGCAGCACCTGCTTCTCCCGCTCCAGCATCTTAACACCCACAAAGAAACCCAGTCTTTTGAGAATGTTCCAGAATTTTTAGACAAATAAACTACATATTCATGCACATACTTACAGACACAGTATTAATACATAATACATCAGTCCCTTGTGCAAGTCTGTTACTTCAGTAGCCTAGCGGTTAAGGTACTGGACTCTGGACCTAATGGTCTGGGTTCAAATCCCACCTCTGCCAAACTGCCACAGTTGGGTCCCTAAGCAAGGTCCTGACCCCACCGTTGTTTGAATTGTAAGGCTGCATGAGCTGTAGGTCGCTCAAGTCGTAAATGTAAATTTCTTTTTGACACTGTAGCAGCAAAAAAGATGACATTCTAAGTGCCAAGGCTATGACAAAAAAAAAAGAAAAAGAGTTTTGTGTGAAGCCAGTTTATCCTGGTCTGAAGTGTAGCCGTCTGGAGTCTACGCTGTAACAAATAAGACTGCAGTTTTGTGTTTTGTTCATTTAAGCTTACATCACACTTAACAGGCTTTTATTTAGATGGTGTTATTGGGCTGTAGGGTATTTGTGGAGAAAAATTCAAAGCACTTTTCTACGATGCATCGGATAAGGATGCCTGCTAAATGCTGTAGATGTAATTACTGTTTAATTGGAGTTAAGTACTGGTAGCACCTTAAGCTGTACGTACCGCAAGACTGTCAGTAAAATTTAAAGGGATCAATAGATTTTCATTTGTCACTGTATTGTACCACGTCACATTTACCTAGAATTGAGAAAAAGTCCATTTTAACTGCTGCTTCTCACCATGTCTCTTGCACACTAGACTGAAATCCGTTTCTTAGTGCTTGGTTATGATTTACCATGAATCTCTGCTTGATACTGCTAATGCATTGTAAAGAGGCTAACCTGAGCCCTGGCCTCGGTAAGGTCTTCCTCATGGCAATGCAGCGTGCTCTCCAGCTCTGTGATCTTGTTCAGACAGGCCTGGTACTTGTGTTTGTAGAGGTCTGTGGAGTCTTTGAGGAGCTGCAGTTTGGCTTCTGTTTCTGATGCTGCTCTCTGTGTCTCTAAAAGCTCAGCCTTTAACCGTTTCAGCTCTGAGTCCTGAGAGCGCAGGGCTGCTCCCTTATGCAAGACCTGTAAGCAGTACATCAGAAATATATGTTCTTAGAGCATCTCTGATTACACCGTGCACACCCGATTCAGCGTTTGGAAAGTAAAAATCTGCTAAATGGTCAGCTATAGACTCGATGTCCACTTTATTAGGTACACTTGTTTAACTGCTCAGTAACCCAAACATCTAATCAGTCGCTCACATGGAAGCACATTTAGGTACAGTATGTAGACATGGTCTGTTGAAGTTCAAATTGAGCATCAGAATGCGGAGGAAAGGTGGTTTAAGTGGCGCTGGACCTGGCATGGTTGTTGGTATTGGAATGGGTTGGTCCGAGCAAAACAATAATAAAAAAAAAACACATCCAGATGAAACTTTATACATGTGAATGCAATCATGATATATGATCTAAGTGTACTGGGGAAACCTGTAAAGAGGCTCCTACTCCTAGAGCTGCCTCTACTCTGGATAAAAGACGCAATATGGTTGGCAGTATACGAAATACAAGTTCTGTATGGTATCCTGCTGCACATTTGCCCACAGATATTCCCGAACTTGAGGTAACCGGGCAGGCCAAGGAATTATTGCAATCTGCTAGAGACATTACTGGGAAACATTTACTGTGTGTGGCCGAGCATTATCTACGAACGATGGCAGTAACCTAACATTCCTATCTGGATTCTAGTTTTTGTCAGTGATTGTATATATACTTCTCACAAAAAATAGGCGATAGTTCAAAATAAAATATCCCATGATTAATTCACTAATTAATTCATTATCTTCCGCTTAATCCACACGGGGTCACAGACCAGCAGGTGCCCAGCCAAAAACTCTGGGCGCAAGGCAGGAACAACCCTAGATGGGGCGCAAATCCATCGTAGGGCACACACACACACACACTGTCATGCACACAGTCACACACCAAGGGCCACTTTAGAGACACTAATTAACCTAACAGAAGGAAACCAGAGTACCCAGAGTAAACCCACGAAGGGAGGACATGCAGACTCCACACAGAAAGGACCCAGACCGCTCCACCCTGGGATTGAACCCAGGACCTTCTTGCTGTGAGGTAGCGGTGCTACTGTGCTGCCCTATCCCATGATTAAATATCCCCTAATTGTTGACTGTCCAGGGATCTTGTTTCGTCTTGTTTAAAATATTTCCTGATGGGGAATTCGTCTTTGCCTTTTTTTTGTTTTAATACGTCTCACCTCCTCCTCAGCCTCCCTCTGCTGTTTGTGGACCGTCTCTAGCTCTCTGTCTAGGTGCTCCTGGTTTACTTTCTTCTGCTGCAAATGAGCCTGTACCTCCTGGAACTCCCTCCTCAACTTTTGAACCTCCTCCTCCCGGCTCTCCCTCTGGTCCCGTGCCTCCTGCTGCCAATGCTGCACCTCAGCACTTAGTTCACGTAACGCCACCCGCTGGCTGTCACACTGAAATGCAAATATATGGCCATAAAGGATTCTGAAAGCTGTGTGTTTTTTTTTTACAGTTTAGACCAGACACACTACACACAGACAAATTACAAATAGTTGCACGACACCGTATGCACGCACATTAACACAAATGATACAAGTGCTGGAGAGGCCCACGTGCTCTTTGTATCCTGTGGCAGTTTAAATGCAATATTAGACAACAGAATATAATATGACAGACGGGATAACATTATTTTCCTCTCCCTACTGTTGATGCATTACAAAAATAAAAAGAGGTAACATAGCAGTTGTCTTGCTGGGTAAAAGAAAGAAACAACACAGGCAGCTCACACAAAAATACGTACACACAGGTAAGTGCACTAACACATACGCACAGAATATTGGCTTTGTGATTTAACTTTGTGATTTATTTGGCTTGCTCAGGGCCGGGAATGAGGTTCCCTCTTGGTTCAGTGTGATCGTGTTAAATGAGAGTGAGCCAAGAGGAGCAGATTGGTTCACATTTACCTTGCAAGCGTCATTAAGAGCGCCGCACTAATTGTGTTGTTTTAAAAGAGTGAAATCCGATAATGACTCCATTAGTGAGTCTACTGCACTGATGCCTCTCAGGGGTTGCGATGAGAGTAGCGTTTGTAGCGCTCTCAGCTCGCTGCACACGGTACAGGGGACAGGAGAGGAGAGCAAATAAGAAAACAGGCAGATGGCCGAGAAGAAATGAAACAAGGGGTGAGAAAATAAGCAGAAAGGGATGGTGTGAATGCTCCCTGTGGATGTAAGCGACATAAACTAAGCAAGATTGCGAGAAAAGAGAAAAATGCAAAAATAAAAAGATGAGAAAAGGCGAGAGAGAGAGAGAGAGAGAGAGAGAGAGAGAGAGAGACAGAGAAGGTCAGAGAGAGAGAAAGAGAGAGAGAGACAGATAGAGAGAGAGAGAGACAGAGACAGACGGAGAGAGACACAGAGAGAGAGAGAGAAAGAGAGAGAGAGAGAGAGAAAAAGAGAGAGAGAGAGAGAGAGAGAGAGACAGAGAGAGAGAGAGAGAGAGACAGAGAGAGAGAGAGAGAGAGAGAGAGA
>JAUZST010005884.1:0-15233 GCA_034779995.1 Parotocinclus haroldoi
CACACACAGACACACACAGACACACACAGACACACACAGACACACACAGACACACACAGACACACACAGACACACGGAATGAGAACAGAAATAAAACAGCTTTATAAATCTATAAATCCACAGCTCTAACTGAGCAAACCTAGGGAGACAGTGGAAATTAAATTCCCTAGATATCAAATACAGGATTAAATTAAATTAATAATTAAATGACAATAATAATTGTTACATTAAGTGTAGAAATTATTTTGAATTAATAGAATATAAATATAACAACATTCTGAAAATAATCAATAAAATATATAAATAAATAAAAAAAATAATTAATTAATTAAAAAAATGTCAAAAATAAAATAAAAAGGAAAATATACACAGAATAAAATACACAGAACATTCACGCAGGTAAATAAATTAAAATAAATTTAACCGCACAACATTTTATGAATTATTTATTTCAAATGTAAAATAATTTTCAATGTTATTAAACTGATTCATAAATTATGAATAATTATTTCGTTAATTATGTGTTATTAACACGAATTGCATTTCCAACCCTTTTAGAATAAGAACGTGCCGCCTGGCGGGTGAATGATCCCTGTCTGACCGTCTCTCCCTCAGATGTCTGATAGTTTTACAGGGGCACTCCAAATGCCTACGGACCTCCCTCAGGTCAGAATATAAAAGGAACATTAGAGGAGATCAGTGTTTCCACGCTGCTTGGTTCTCCTCTCGATTTACGGTGTGATAAAAACCCGGCACGCTTCCCCCGAAATCTGAACCCCTTCTTCCTCTCAGCCTTACAAAGCAGACAGGAAGAGAGCGAGTCCTCTATTGTCAGAGTCGGAAGCTGCGACTAAGTGACGTGATTACACAATGTGGCTGGGTGTACGTGTGTGTGTGTGTGTGTGAGAGAGAGATGATACAGAGGCCCTCTCCCTCACATGACCATGACTCGTATCTCATTATGATGATGATGGGGTGTAGCCTCAGGCTGAAGCTCTGTTCCTCATACAGATCATACAGAGCTTCTGCTTCAGCTATACAGAGTAACCGAGTACTGAGGAGTAATTATACAGCGTGTAACGTATTCCTTTATTTAACGTCACATCAGCATTAAGCAGAACAGAACGCAGAAGTTACCTAACCATCCACACTCTCAGCACCAATTCAGAGACACCAATTAACCCAACACGCACGTTTGGACTGAGAGAGGAAACCAGAGTAAACCACATACACACGGGGAGAACATGCAAACTCCTCCTCGGGTCAGGATTGAGGCGACCAGGCTAAATTATATATTATTTATATTATAAATAACCTGTTTATTTACTGGAACTTACGTTTTCTGTGTTTTATAACAACTTATTAAATATCAAACATTAAATCTGAACTCTGAAACTTTTTTAATGTTTATTTGATCATCTTAGGTACTCTGTTTTTTGTAGGCTAAAAGTTTATTTTTTAATTATTTTATTTCAATGTATAATTGTTTTTATTAGATTTTTTAATATGGTTGTTATATAAACATAGATTTATTATTTCATTTTAAATATTTTTATTTTTAAAAACATTTTGCGACAGTTTTTATTACAAACTACTTATTTTATTTAAAAACAATGGTTTCAAATTTTATAACCGTTTAAAAAAAATAATAAAAACATTTATTTTCATAATTCTATTTTTAAAATATTTGTTTGAATGTTTTTTATTTTTAACGCTACTTTAAAAAAATTTATAAATACTTAGAATGCATTTAATATGCTGGTCTACTGGTATTATTTTATTTCAGAAAATAATCATAATACTATACTATAATAAATGTACTTTTTTATTTGTGAAAATAACTGTTTTCCTATTAAATCATCCTTAATTGATAAATACAATTAAAAAATATATTGTTTACATTTTATAAATTGAAAATATATATACATAATTATGTATATGCATATATTTCTAATAAAAGTAATTTGAAATATAAATAAACCTTGACTGAATCACTTGAGCCATGGGAACAAGTCATGCAGACATTATAAACAACAGGAAGTGGACTGTATGGGAAGCGGCAGAGCTCAGAGTACTAGTCGGGAGTACTAGTTTAGCTCCCTGTAACAGATTTATTCTAAAGCAGCCTGTAACTCAGATAAGCAGGATTAGGATCTGATCTAACACCCTTCGCCCAGAGCCGGTGCTTCCACCCCTCCCGCTGAGATCCTCATTAAAGGTTTAAAAACACTTTCTAATCACATCACACAGCACCTGCTCAGCTTAAACACCGTAATGTTCTCATTAAACTGCTACAAACATTCAAAACATCAGAGCCTCCTAAAGGGTTTCACATCAGGAATGCTATATGGCTCCACAATCTCACAGAAACAGCTATTAAAACTACTCATTAAATAGCATCATTCTTTATTCAGTTTCCGCAAACTGTTCGGCAGCTGCTTCACTAGCATTAAGTCCGGTGTTGGCAGATCCGCTGAGAAAAACACGCTACGGGTCCAAAGAAAGAATCCCCCCCCCCCAAAAAAAATACTTTGTTTTGTAGAATATGCAGTTCTGGCAACCGGGTAACTGTCATATATCGGGTACATGCATGATCCTATATTTACACCCCTCTGCACTGCATCAACCCCCCCCCCCTTACCATTTCTTCTCCCATGAAGCTCCGTTATAATTTTCAGACAGTCGGTGTCACCGTCCAGAGAAAGATCCTCAATCTTCAGGATGATCCTGAGGGAGGAGTTCACGCTTATCTTCCACTCGCACAGAGTGTTGTTGGGGTACGAACCGGGATAGTTCTTAGAGGACAGAAACCCGCTCGGTGTGCCCAGGATGGACCGACCACAACCATCATCTGAGAGAGAGGTGAGAAACACACACACACACACACACACACACACACACACACACACGGCATGAGGAGTGCGATTTGGTCCAGGTCCGAAGAGAGACAGAAGCAGCAGCAGCAGCAGCAGCAGCGTGTGTGTGTGAGTGTGTGTGTGAGTGTGTGTGTGGTGTTTGACTCCAGGTGAAAAACTCTCAATTCATGATTTCATAGAGAGTTTACAGATTTACAGTGCAAATACGTCCTCGTTGGTCCTAAAAAGGTTAGTGATGCCAGCCAACCAAAAGGAAAAGCTATACAGAGCGCCAATAGAGAAAGTGTTTTGCTTTTAATTTTCACTTTCAACCAATTGGTCACTAAATGGCCTGAGATTTTAACACTTTCATATAAAATATGTTTTGTGTTAATGATTTAGTGTAACTCTAGGTTAATGTAAGTGTTTTAATACAGGGTTACGAATGCACCGTCTAGATAGGAGCTCTGCGTAAATTTTGGGATTAAGGGTTGTCACCGATTACATGGCAAAACAACACGGTGCCAGTTAGGAGGTGGTTACAATCATAGCCTGGACACGAACTACAGCGAGTACAATAAGAGTCCTGCACATCTCGTGAAGAACGCACTATTGTTTACTTACAGTTACGCACAAAATCCCAAAAATAAATAAATGATTAACCCCAAAATATTTTTACAAACAGAGCTGATGAAGAAGCACAGTCAGCGGCAGCGGGGACACAGCGGCCTTCGTGGTCGTGACTGAACTCGGGCCAGATGGGCTCATGGCCAGAGAGGTGGGAAAACGTAAACAGGAAAGGAAAGACGCACCTGAACGCAGGTGGGAGAAAAAGGAAGTCATGACCAAAACAGACTGGAATAAAACGAGTAGCGTATAAACACGCAAAGGCCAGAGATGTTCAGGATACGAGGAAAAAAAGGGTTCAAAACTTTAAAACATTAAAATAAAAACGGAAAAATGGAAAAACGTTAGGGCTCTGCAAACAATCGGAAACAGAATCGAAACCGGCATTGCGGGTCTATAACCGATCTAATATTACCCTCCTAAATTGTAAATTCCTGATAAATACTTTTTATATTAACAGAATATTTCTATCCAATAACAATCTTTCCCTCAGTTATTTCTAAATGAAATATCCCCTAGTTTTGGGAGCAGTATATTTATACTGTATATTATATTTACAGATTTAATATAGGAGATTTAATATCTAAACACGCCCAAAATAATTAACAGAAAAAAAACGATGCTGTGCTGGGCCAGAGAGAGGAGACGGACCCAGATCCAGCGTCCAAACAGAACTGAAGGAACACACCCTGTAAACGTTATATAACTGGGATCCAGTCATTGCTATAGGGGTGGGCAACGTGACGATTATCGATCATATTGTGATCCATTTTTTTAGCACGATACACTATTTCTGCATTTTTCCGTGATAAACATCGTGTACTGTGAAAAGTATTGTGATATAATATTTTGACTCGATCACCCACCCTTATGACAAACAAACCCTCCTATCACAAATGACTGGGATCTCATCAGAAGAAAAATGTTGACTTTTTCAGTCTTTGCTTGCTTGATGAGGTACAGAAGGGTCACAGTGTTTTTTAATCCTCAAAAAGTGAACAAATAAAATAACACTGCCGTATCAGAGCCTTAAAAAGTCGCTGTTGGCGTACTGTAAAATAAAACGCCGTGAAGAGTACACCGAAAATCAAGGGGCACGAGAGAAATTAAAAAGAGAAACGAGTCAGCGTTTGAAAGAAGACCCGACTCAGTGAGATTTAAACTAAACAAGGAACAAATCCAGCACAAACAGAAACACCCCAAGGAGAACTCTGAAAATCAGATGGCACACAAACACAGAAAGGCAGTTCAGAATAAACAAACACTCTGATCCTCGAGACAGATACCCAGTATTAATAATATAATATTAATCCAATAAGGATGCACAATTACAATGATGTGAGCCAACAATAATAACAATATCTTAATAATAGTAAGTTATAAACTGTTAGTCACTTCTGAGCGCTTTATAAAATAGATTTTAACATACAGTGTAAGTGTACGTACATAGTGAGTATTATCAGTTGCACATTTGTTTAACTTAATCACTTGTAAGCCAAATCAATTTTCATTTCTTTAGAACCAAGTATGAACACCGAGCCAAATATTACAATGGAACCACTTAAAAAGTACAAACTTGGTCCATCTGACGTCAACAGACCAGATAACTTTATACCCAAAGTTAAAATCAGTGTGTTTGTACTTATTGTACATTCCAAACCTTCTCAAATCTCACTATTCACCTAAACTTACCACAGATAATCACACGTACTAAACCCTCCTAACTATACTAATTAAACCTGCTAGTTAATAAACCAGTTTTCGTTTTCCACCCAAAAGAAGACATTTTCAGATGTTAGGAGACAGAAATGATCCATGTTTTGTAATATTCGGTTATATTTGGTACGAATCCCTCTGTTCGCGGTTCTCCTGAGGCGATTTGTTAGCGTTACAGCTAGCTTGTTTGGTCGCGCGACGGTTGTTCACTTACCGGGTTTTTCGGCGCGTGTAAGCGGGTAAATCGTTACACAGATCAAAACCAGTTCGTATAAAGGTCTGTTGGCGAACATCTCAACTTCAGACCGCCGGAAGACGCGGATAAAATGCAAAAGCGCATTTGGAAAAACTTTCACCGGTGCATTTCTCAGAGGAAAACAGAGCGCACGTCCGTACCGGACCAGAGATTCCTCTCAGAGTAAAGCTAAGGAATCGATTCTTATAGAATCGGTTCTCTGGTTCATACGTTGGGAATAGGGAGTCGAATCCAAAGTCAGAGTCGATTCAACACAGAGTTGATTTGTGGCTCGCGGTTCTGCTTGGAGATCTGAGTTTAGTTTTGCTTGTTCTATGTCGGATTATTTATTGACATAAAACATTAGTAACTTTTTACATAATCTTAACCTTAAGGTACTATTCTCTAAATTAGATCTTTGTAAATACCAACAAAATAACTCTAAACCTTTACATTAGTCCAACTGCGCTGCCCGAAAAACAGTTTTTACACCAAACCAAAACCAGACTAAATAAGCTCTATTAACATGGCTTATGAAACCGCGTTACTTAGATTAAACATTTATTTACAATAAAGGCATGTTTGATCATGATGGTGTCATTGCAGACCTTTAAAGGTTAACATAAGATTAATAAGTTAATTAACTTAATAACTAAAATAGTGCGTAATAAATAAAGTTCCCACTTTCTATGTCTATTTAATGGCTTCATTTGAATCAAGATAAAGTATTTATTACTTCTTTTTCTTAATACTACTACTACTACTACTACTACTACTACTACTATTACTAATAATAATAATAATAAATGTGGTAGCAGTAGTAATAATAATTAATATTATAAAATAATAATAAAATAATAAATAAAATAATGTAAATACTAATAATATAAAAGCAAATAAACGTATGGTTGTATTAGTTCATATGTTAATGTCAACTAAACCTAAAACTGAAACAAATTGATAGGCTGTGAATATGTGTAATAGTAATGTTTTGTACTTTTTTTTTACTACGTTAATATTATTTATAAATCATTATTACAAAGTATTATTTCATTTGTTATTTCATTTCGAAATATAGATATGTAACAATTCTTCTGAATGTGAATATTGATTTTTCCTGATTGTTAATCATGTTGGTAAATCTGAAGCTTGCGTTTCTGTTTGTGTATATATAATATTTACAGCTGCGCGCGCCCCGCATGCGCATGACGTCACCGACGTCTCGAGCTGTTTGTTCTGGATTGTGGGAAAGAAAAGAGCGCGCGCACCTTGACACCCAGCTAATTAAGGTAAATAGCAGATCCGTTCTGTTCTTTTAACGCAACGTGCGTAGATATCGGGGCCCGTGCAGCAGAACGCGGTGTGTGGTGTGGCTCTCGTGCACTTTGTCGCGCGTGTCGCTCTGGATTTAGAGGCGGCGGCGGCTGTGGTGGTGTGTTGGTGAGGGCAGCGAGCGGACCGGAGAGGCCCTGCGTCGTTCAGCAGTGAGCAGATTAACTAACGCACCTTCACGCCTTAACTGTGTTTTCATTTCGTGTGTGTGCGCGCACCGTTTCCGTTCAAGCCCATGCTCGCGCTGCAGCACCAGCTCTCGAATCGAGTGAAAACGGCTTCATTCAGCCACAGCTAAGCTAGCTGGTAGGGCTAGCTTGTTTATTAGCTTTCTAGCTAACAGCATAGGCCGTTTCATAGGTAGGTTGCGGGACATGCACGAAACCGAGCTACGCTTTTTACGCTGCGTAACTGGGCACAAGTGAAGGGACGGGACTGAGCGAATTCTCGCGTACTTTCTTCGGGAATACAACTGACGTTACGCAGTATCCTGCAGTGGCGTAGCATCAGGATGTTCCCCTCCGAGCTCCCCACTAACGTACAGTAACTAGTTTGTCACGTAATACACGGAAGATCACGGTGTAGTACGCTAACACTCTGAACCGGACATGGTCAAACTAATAGCAATACGTTGTTTTTGTCTGGTGTTTCATTATTTTTTAAGACTTGTTTCGTTTTGAGTGTTGTAGCTGTGCTACGTCCAAATGTGTTCTCCCCGCTAAAACTACATTAATAGTAGGGCAAGGTCAGAGTAATACGTACAGATTTGCAATGTTTTCTAAATTGTTCTCTCAAACACTGCGGGCGGTTTTAGCTGCTTTTCAACTCTGTTTTTGTAAATTCTGCAGCATTTTAAAACAATAGCTGCTGATTATCAGAGTAGTACTTGTTTTATCTTGATATTAATGTCTTATTTAGTAAGCTTTTCTCTCCATTAATGCAGTGTACCATCTTAAACCTAACATTAGACACTTGGCAGATGCTCTTATCCAGTGTGCCTTGTAACTGATATGATTTACAAGGTGCAATCCAAGCGACTGAGGGTTAAAGTCTTGCTCAGGGATGAAACAGTGGCAGGTTGGCAGTACTGAGACTTGAACCCTTGACCTTCTGGTCCACAGTCCCGCACCTTAGAAACCACAAACTCCCAGCCACTGCTGCTGCAGAATTTAATGATCAAGTTCATTTGATTATGCTAAACTGGCACAACCTGAATATATTTATGTGACCGGTCTTGATGTATCTTTGTGTCTAGATCTAAGGTTGTATGCATGTAGCTGAAATTGATATTTATGCGGATAGCAATGTTAAATAGGCCAAACAAACATATTATGTGTAATCCACATTTACGTAATTTAGCAGATGACTGTATCCAATACGACGTACAATCGAGAAAATATTGTAATCCAGGCAGTTTTTTGGATTCTAATAATCTAATCAGGCTTGGTTTATATTGTTGCAGAGAGTTGTTTCCACTTTTAGTTTTGTGTTGTTCCTCTTAATTTTTTTTAAAGACTAGGTATTGTTATACTCTTTAGTGTTGTGACATAATATTCTATCCCACACTGGGATAGGGCCCTACCTGCTTTTGATCATATCTACTTGTATTTTTGTTTGATTGGTATCTACCAGAATTGAAAATTATAGGCTACACTAATGCATTTCAATCCTGGTCAACGAATTGTAATGAGAAGAAGCAGGTATGCTTAAATATTCTGACCTTTGGAAGGAAAGAATCATGTCCAGTTCTTTAACATAACCAGAAGTACATTTGTTTGATAACTGTTATATCAACTTACTTTAAGATATACGGTATGTTATTTTTTTTTTAGGTTCCGTTTAGTAAGATTTCGGGTTTAGGGACTCGCCTATTTCAGGTTAAAGATGTGCACTAATGTTCAGATGGCGGCGTTCACAATTATTCAAATGAACCGCGCTGCTGGAGCAATTGCAACAGGATTTGTTTTGAAGTCTGAACACACCCTTAAACTTGTAGGAAAATATCTTCGGACAGTCCCCCATGGTCATGGCCATGGTCTCAGTCAGTATGTGAACTTTTTCATATTTTGTAGTTTGCTCATGTGTAGTATGGGATGTTTTTATTCACCAGTTTTGTTTGCCTTTTCAATTTTGTGTGTTATGTTGTCTAAATATGTATCGCCTCAAACGGCATTTGTAGTTCATATTGAGGCAGGGTCACAGTATTTTGTATGCTGTTTATAAACAGATGTGCGGCTGAACAAAACGAGTAGGATCTAAACTTTTGTACAGTATAAACACAAAGTACTGCACAGTACCTGCTGTATATACGATCATACTTGCATCGTAATTATAATCAAAGGTTACATAACTTGCTTAAACATAGCTTTCTGGCTGCCTTAGTTTCTGAAGATTTGTTGCTAAGTGGAACGCATCACAGCATTATTTATTAACTGTGAAATGCTTTTGTGTTTTTGCCTACGTGAATCCGAATTATCTTATTTTTGGCCAAGTGGTGTCTATTTGTATTGGCATGACTGGATGAGTGCAGTGATGACACAGCTGGTGTTGTGTATTAACCTGAAATGGTGTTTAAATATTTTGTTCAAAAAGGGTCTCAAACAGATTTTTCTTTTACCCCAGAAATGGTACATCAAGCCAGAGAGTGGTACAATGCAGACAGCAAGCAAACTGTACCAAAATCTTTAAAAGTTATTGTAATGGTAATAAAAATGAGAATCTGTAAATGTGCAAGTGCACTGCCATGCCTTCCAATATGTCTTCAAGCCCAATTCTTCTGTCCATGTGTTCTGAACTGTGCCAGTATTCTGCTGATGGAGACCTGTAGTGAGTGCAAGTGCTTCAATTTCACTGCCAGTTGAAGAGGGCATACATGCATGAAGAAACATGACACTGTATCCGTCCCGTCCTCCGTCTTTTCAGATACCTTGATCTGTCAAAAAGGATGCTGTAGTGGCAGGGAAACGATCCCTGTCTGACCTTCCATCCAGCACACTTGGCCAATTGTGTAGATAGTGACTCACTAACAGCAACACAGTACTTGATAAAAAAAATTGTCTATTCGGTGAAATTCTCCAAACTGCTTTAGGAACTGTTCTAGATATATTTGATAAATACAATCAACCCTAGGCTTTTGCAGTTTCTATTACGTGTGGGTTTGCCATGAACAGTTAAATGGGAATTTTATTAGTTTTAAATTTGTGGCCTACTGCAGAGATTTCAAGGTGACTGTGAGGCAGTCCCAGCAGGCATTACTATCACACTACTCCAGCGAACTCTCAATGATATGGCAGGCTCATTCTATGGTGTTTTTAGCCAGTGTAGCTCCAGTTTTCCTAATCAGCGACCTGCTATATAAGTTCAGGATTAAACCCTGATTTCTCCACTGGATGCCCTGGAACGTGCCTCATCTTTTCACAACCATAGACATATTTATCTACTTTCTGTTTTTTCCTCAGTAAAAAGCCTTTGTGGAACTGATCCTGCCTTTGCCGCCACTTCCTATGCTGAGCGCGTTACATTGAGTAGACCTTCTGAAATAAAATAAAAATGTTTAGTAAGATGTAAATTAAAAAGTAAATGCATTGTATTGATTAGAATAGTTAACATATACCCAGGTTTATTATAATGAGCTTTTTTCAGTTTCAGTGCAAGCTATGAATTTCTCTTGGTCACCTTTATCACCACTCGGGAATTGAAACTTGCAATCGATAAGAACTAGAATTGATAAGCATGATACCCAAACCCAGCAAAGTATGATGACGAGTATCTTCTGAAGTAAACTGCCCAAAACAATTGGCTCGGTCTGAGTAATGTGACTAATTTCTAAGTGATTATGTATCAATTACAGATGCACCAATCGTTCGACTGGTAACAAAGCGACCTGGTGCTCAGTGTGAACAGAAGCAAGTTAAACTGGACGAGAGTGCCACATCTGTACTTTCTTATTGTCTGCGCTGAACTAATAAATAAGTATCTCGTATATAGATCCAGATTGATTAAGAGTCAAATCATAGGTCAGTAATAAATAATTTGCATTTAACTGTAGCTGCTGTGACTTCTGGTTTTCTGTTAATCTAAAGTAACTCACAGCTTCCTACAAAATGCAAACTAGTGCACTAAATAGAAAGTCAACATAGTACGCAACAGCTGTAAGAGGTAATGTACGGTAGTATTCCGTTTTTGACGTAGCGACAATGGTTGGATCTCAAATAGCCCTATAACTTCTATATAATGGCACTTCGTAATTGGTTTAACAGTAATTGTTTGTGCAGCCTATATAGGGCACGAAGTGTAGATATGGAACACGGGCTCATACGCACTCCCGACGTAGAACGGTGTCAAAAAGCGTAGCCGGTTAGCTAACGTTAGCTCTCAGCGGTAAATAAGCGTAGCGCTTTGGAAGCAGGCGGCGTTGCCACACTTTTTCGGCGTTTTAACGTCTTTAATTAAACCCAGGGCATTTTAATTGCCGTTTATTTGATTAAAACACAGCTTCCGTGTATCTACGGCAGAGCTCAAGTGCTAAGTGGCGCTTCAGAAAAAGGACTTGGACGCTGTAAGGCAGTAGTCGCCATTTTGTGCGCTACCCGGAGGAGCGGAGAGAGAATAACGTTCTCAGTTTTAATGGAAAATAATTGTAAGAAAGGACACAACAGCACATTTGAATCGAGTCTCCCGTTTTAGGTGCCTGAAATGTGTTCTTGGAGAAATAATTCTAGCTTGTTGACAAACTTGGCCGGCTCGGTCGGCTTGTTGGAGGCTAGCTTGTGTGCTAGTGCTTTCGTTTTTTAGCATTGACCAACATCATGCACATATTCCGTTTCTTATTGCAGCACGAATTGCATTCTGCAAGAGTATGGAGTTTCCTAAACCTGCTTTTAAACACGTTTACACACTAAAGTGCATTGCATTTGCCTAACTCCATCAAACCCTCTGTCCTGTTAACTCATTTGAAGACGTCACTTCAGGGTGTTGCGTGGGATTTGGCTTGCATGCGTTGTTATGCACGAGATATCATTTCAGCATCCAAACAACAATTAAAGCTTGAAGATTGTCAGATTGTGTCTGTGGGGTAGCTAGGTTTTGGCTGTGCGTGTTAAATCCTGGCCGAGGCTTAGTCGCTCACTTGGTGGCATTCTCCTAATATCCCAAATAAACTTTGTCACCTTTAGAAATCTAAGCCTGACTGTCAACAGTACTGGGTAGGTTTACACAGTAATATAGGAAGTTTTGATTTCTGCTTGGTTGATTAGTGTTGCTGGGTATCATGGACAGATCTCTGGAATGCTGCATAGGTCTCAGTAGGATTTGACATAATTATATTTATTTATCCACTTATTTGTATTTTTGTTAGCGACACTGAAAATACACTGCAACATTATGGGCTATTTAATTATTTCATAATTTTTGTGAGCAGTATACACGATTTTGCATGCGAACATAGAAAGCTAAGATCTTAAATCAGATTGTGTCGTGTGTCACACTTGCTATGCTTCACACTTCTTGCTTGCGTAGAGGTGGCTCAAATAATTATGCAACATCTCTGTGGGGATGGTGGTGTCTCGGTTACTTGGGGCTATAAATTGAATGGGTGCGAGTTCGTGTTCTTGCTCTGACAAACTGTCCCTTTTTACTTTTGAGCAACACCCCTAAGCCTCAGGATGAGGTAGTCTTTTAAATGCTGTTATATAAACGGAACAGGTTAGGGTGGCATCTGATACTAAGTCAGATGTTAAAATGGACAGAGTGATGAGCAAAGTAAAGTGTGCATGACGTTTAAGTGATGGCTCGACAGTAATAAAATTTCTTTAGACATTAGACATTGTGAAATGCTTTTGCATGCTGGACATTTTTGCTGTTTATCTGTTACTGCTTAAACTGAACATGCCTGCAATGAATGACTGGTCCAGGATTACAATGGAAGCAGAGTATTTTGTTGTCTTAGTGACTAATTTAACTGTCGCTTTTGCCGCCTCTGCTTTGGCGCTCTGGATTTTTTCGCTGACTTCTGACACATGCCCCAACCCAGCCTCATATTGCTGGCAGCTTATTATGTTTCTGAACTGTTTGGACTATAACATGATCTGCTATTTAAACGCCTTAACTGAAACGGTTAAAACAGCACATGATCAAAACTTGTGTGCCGAGTTCAGTCTACGCTCGTCTTTCATAACGATGCAGAAACTTAACATTAGAACACAAAATCTTTTTACATTTTGACTTATTCTTTGTACCGGTGCATCTTTAATAATCATTTACTTCTGAGTCAGTTACCTGTGCTTTATAACTCAATCCTTCATCACTGTAGCAAAATGGTTTGCTCATTAAAATGATTTCTATACCAACTGTATCATTTTCTCATTTTTGAAAAAAAAAACCCTATAACATTTTGTGACTCTTTTAAATAATTTAACTTGCATGTTCTCTTGAATTGCAACAATTTGTCAGCCCAAGGTTTAAAATGGATTATTAAATTAAAAATCAAGTACCCCTGATATGGATGACTAAATGAATTAGCTGCTCATCTATGGCTTAATTGATTACTTCTGGAAGCTGCTGTAAATGAAGGTGTATGCGGAATGCTGTAAATATAAATAACCATGTTTTTCTAGAGTTGCGTATATCACTGGAATCACTTTAAGATCAATGTCAAAAGGGTGCATACCTGTGCCTTACTAATTTGGTTCTTATTTCAGTAGTGTGCAGTGGAGACAGTTGGTGTTTTGCTACACTGTCTAACCAAACATTTATCCTTCTCAGTTTTTTAACCCGGGTTAGTTATTTTTGTAGGTTAACAGTTTAAGCCCAGGGTCTTGTTGACTTCCAGAGAGCATTTTGAGATTCACTGATACATGATACATGCACGGAGTGCACCCTGCCCATTGCTGGACCCTCCCCATTTGCCTGGACTGTCTAGCAGATATGGTCGGTCATGCTGGTGTGTACCTCAGACCGTGGCCTCTACGTTAATTGACTAGCGAGTATGCCGCAAGTGTACTTTACACCAGGGTCTCTGCGATGGTGGGCTAGCGAATATACTGGTGCACACAATTTTTAAAGAAACTGTCCTAATGTTAGAGATGCACTGAGCCATCAGCTAGAGAGTGTGATTGCCCGATCAGTCTCATATTATTGATTCTGTGCAGATCACATTTCACGCCACACACATGAACAGCCCAGCGCTTTGACTATTGTTAATTTAGAATTAGCGTTTCTAAATTGCTAAGGCTTAGCGTTTGTGTCGTGGTCCCAAAGTTTAAATGCGTGGCTTGAAGGTCTGTTTAGTTTTCGGTTCTTATGGGTCTTTGGTGTGTTTTATGCATGTATGTATTTTTATTATTTAATAACAAGCTCACAGTGCATGCTTTTGTATTGTACAATTTATGCCCAGTGTTTAGTGTGGGAGTGTTTCTTTTGGTGCTTTCAGTGACTTACTGTTTTGGTTGGTGTATGCTGTTTAAAACTTGGTGAGTGGGTTGAGTTGCAGTTCAGCTCCTTTGCTTGTACTTGTACCCTGGCACTAACTGGTAAAAAAGGCTCTTATTAAGGCTGTAATAAAGTACTGTTTGAGCAAGTTCGCAGTGATTGATATTTTGCGGTCTACACCGCTAAGCTCAAACTAATGAGAGAATGGAGCCAAGTACACGCCATCAGCTCCTGCTATTATTCCTTAGCAGCTGTTTCTTTATGCTGTCATTTATAAATCTCAGACAGAAGGAGAATCAGCCGGTCATATATTTAAGAAATCTGAATCTGCCCAGAAAATTGCAATCTGTGCATCTCTGGCCTTGTGTTCCTATAAATCGCTGTGACATGGTTCAGCTGAACAGCGTTCCAGATTAGAAAAGAGACCTTTGTATTGATGTTGCATAGAAGTAAATGGGTCTAGGTGTGGCGCTTATCATAAAGTCCTTTAGACAGCGACGGCGCGTATGTGCCGTAGTTGTGTTGTAAGGGAGCTCTGGATCCACCCATATCATTATAATGCAAGGCATGCAGTTCTTCCTGGTTTAACTTTAATGGTACTGCTAACTCATGCATTCTACTACTCCTAAATGCTTTAGTTTCCTGGAACACCGGCTGCGGTTTTGTGACTGATGTGTTTTGTATGTCTCAAGCTCAGACGAACCGGTTTTTAAGTGACTGACCGCTCTTAGTGAAGCATGTTGCAGTAGATTGCATTGGTTAAATTGTTAGATGTTTGATTTCCTTCCATATTCATTTGATATAAAGAGGTATGTGTCTTTAAAATTCCATGTTTTGCCTAATTGCGAATGTAACCACTTAACACCAGTGCAATAACAAATTAAATGTGTTTTGGTGCTAGTTTATCCATAGAAGTTAATTGCTTCTGTTATCAGATCTCATTGTTCTTCACAGTACGGCATGTTCTGTCCTGGTGCTGCATAGGCTGGCACGTTTCAATATGGGTGGTGGACCAGACGTCTCAAAAAAACATCTCGTCC